>JAUCMX010000009.1:4579973-4707473 GCA_033459395.1 Hemibagrus guttatus | reverse complement strand
TGTACAGTCTGGCTAGCTAGTAAGAAAAAGAAGTGTATTATTTAAATATTAAAAGCTACGTATATTGATAAAGGTAAGAAGCAGGCTAGCTCGTACCAAAATGCTAAATGCACCAACAGAATAAAGTTTTCTCGTCATTTTGCAAAATTACAAATTTCTTGATAATGATATTGTGGCTTAATGATGGCGTAACACTTCTGCATTATATAGATTTTTATAATAAATCTAGTTCTTTGTAGGTTCTAGGGATGGTCTAGATCTTAAAAGAGGTTATTCTTCAATACTTTATAGAAAGAAAATCCCACTGTAACCATCACATTTTATTATTATTTTAAAATAAAGACATCTTAAATTGAAACTTCCACCTTAAATCTGACTAGCTACCAGCTCTCAATGCAGAGGCCCAGGTTCTCAAACTAGAATTTCTTTAACCTAAGGAGTATGTTTGTCGATTACTGTCACAAGAAGCAAAACTTAATGATCATGTTTTGATCGATTTAGATAAATATCAAGCAATCTGGAAAATATTTTACCAATTGGTCAATCTGCCAGTTCAGTGTTCTACTAGTTGGTAAGATCAAGCTGTATATTTAAGCAGGGAAAGTATAATGAAGTGGTAAATAGTTCAAGGTTCTAGTAGTGTCCCAAAAATTCAAGAAAGATATTGCTAAAACCTTTAGGAAAGAATTGGAATCTACCTCACTTGGAATCTGCTTTGGATAAAAGCAATTGATGAGAGCATTAAAACGTAATGATTTCAGCAGGTTCTGTAGCACTAAACCACTCATAAAGTGGTACTTTTGCTTTAATGCTGGAAAAGAGACATCAAATTTAGCCTGAAATATTGTACAACGGCCAAAATAAAGTCATAAAGCCAAACAATTTGAGATGACTACAAGCTTATGATGCAGTTTTGGCATCGAAAATCATTTGCTGTGAAGAAGTTTTCGCAATGATGTCTTCGAGCTTCTACAAGAAATAAGAATGAACCTCAAACTCCAAGAGACGAACACAAAACTCCTGTCAAAACACCACCCAGTCATTTATAGCCACTTCACATGGAAGGCTGTGGAAGAAGCATGTGATCTTTGTTTGGGAACACACCATTACGCTGCCATTCGCTTCCCACAGATCTTTCAAAACAGGGAGCAGTTTGGGTCAAAATGTGCCAGAGTCGTGAGAAAGTTGGCCTCCTTGTTTCTGAGGCTAGGCCAGAGCTAAAGGACATGAAGCATTTTCCTGTGTATGGGAGCAAAGCCTTCTTAGATAAGCAAGGGAATGTTGGAGCTTTTCCTTTGGGAAGGATAGGAATTCTGGGGAAACGATTCAGGGGGTGGGGAAAAATAAAGGAATGTGTCTAAAGCAGTTCTCATTTCAGATGTGCATACCACAACTGCAGGAAACCGCTAAAAAAACATGACCTGTAAACAAAATACGGACATTAAAGGGATGCTTAGACGGCATTTTTCTCCAGCATCAGTGGCGCTCAGTGATTCTTAGTGCTCCAATGTAGGCAATGGAAGAAAAATGAATAGAATTTTCCATATTTATTGATATTTGATGGTGTTTTTGCTTCCTAATGGGAAGGAACCCTCTTGTAGGAAACTTTTGTTGTGCGAGTGATAGTTTATTCACTACTATGAATCAAGAGGGATCCCAAATTAGACCATTAGAAAGATTTCTAGATGGTTCTCTATGGTTCCTATGGTACATGATTTCTCTCTGGTTCTTTGGATCATTAACTTTTCTATATTTCTAAGGAAGTTCTACTTCTTTACTCTGCTTTAGATAGAAGTTTTGGATGCAACAGAAGGCAGTTTTTCGGGTGCTGAAGAAAACTGAACTACATTTTGTTCAATAATGCTCATAGCTCGCATCCACTTATTCATTTAAGCCACTGAAATGGTTTCCTCAAGCTACACAAATATGTCTGTTAGCTTGCTAGCTAGCTATTCAATTAGATTTGTAAACAAACTACTCAAACACGTATGCCGAAACTTTCCAGGAAATTAGGAGAAATGGAAATGTGGATTTGTCTACAAAGGCAACATAAGGAATTTTAGAGGGGAGCTGATTTGGAAATGGGAATGCTAAATGCTGTCTACATAGTGAGCTGCCTCCTGACTGGACTGCAGTGATGTTCTTGCTTCAGCCTTTAGCTTTGCATAAAATGGTAGGAAACCTTTTTAACTATCCGTACCTCGCTAAATCCCAAATGTTGCTTGTGAAGAGGATGTGTTCTGGGGCTTTGCTACCTGCAGAGGATTAATCAAACATGGAAGGCTTTTAGCCACAATCCCTATCTATATTCCCTGCACCAAGCTGAAGCTTAGTGATGTGCACACATCGCTACACAAACACATACACACACACACGCATATATATATATATATATATATATATATATATATATATATATATATATATATATATATATATATATATATACACACACACACACATTCATACACACGCACACACCCAAAGCACATCACACTCGAACAAGCCGCACAGAACACAGTGGGAATTGAGAAGAGAAACTGCTGCCACAGACGCTCTTTAGCCAGCACAACATGGACCTACTGAGAATAGACAGACATAAACAGCAAGGAGTCCTGCAAACAGTGAATACAAAAGCTAGCATGTCACACAGGTAAAAGCTCAACAAACAGAAAAGAGACAACTTAATGGCATAACAAACAACTACTAAAGTTAGCACTTGGGTTTAACATAAAATAAGCAAAAAATGAACAGCAACAAATGAAAAACGAAGGCACAAATAAAGAAAAGCTAAGTATGCTAACTGTAACTTCGGTTTGCTAGCATGTGGAGATGAAAACAAAGCAGCTGACAGGATATCTAGCAAATTAACACTGAAATGTGAGAAAAGGAAAAAAGAAATGACGGAAAATGGAGGGGAAAAGACCACACAGAGGACAGAAGGTGTGAGGTGAAGCACAATGGGGAAGACAAAACAAAGACCAAAGAAACAGCAAGCTTGGTCTGAGACTAGCATAAACCAAGAACCTGAATAATAATGCTGATTATCAGTGTAAAACATTTTATACTGTGTGTGGGTTGTTATTTTTCTCCCCACGTTTCTGTCAGATTTTTCTGTCTTTCTGTTTAATATGCTAAAGTTCCTCACACGAATGGATAAAACTACTGCAATTTAAAATGCTAATGAGTAAATATTAACACACGAGATATTTAAATCATGGACTGTGTTGTTTATTTTTCAAGAAATGTAATGAACCTAAAAGCTTACAATGTTACATTACCTGAGCTGTAGATATAATAATGGGGAAAAAAAGACTAATGACTTTGAGCTAGCTCGCTATTACAGAGCTGGCTATGCTAGCTTTTTCTTTTTCCCCCCTGAAAATCTAACACTCCAGCAAACAGATGGTGTCAAATCGATCCTGAAATCATTCCTAATTCCTTGAAGAGCCATTTCATTCCCAAACGTACACAGTCGACCTGTGCTTGCCAAAAAAAACACTGAACCCCAATTTAGGTTTTTGAGGGATGGCTAACTCTGAAAATCTGTTATCTTAGCCAAGTAACTGACTAAATGTCATTGGATAACAATGGAAAAGCACTATATCATACGAAAGTTATTATTTTTCTGCATATTTCTGTTAGACTTCTTGTCTTTTGGTGTTTAATTCAAAACTGGTGTTGCAAAAATTTGGTGTTTAATGGGTTTCCTCACAGAACCCAGCCATCAGAATGCTAATAAATGGCTAGCAACACATTGGAAGGGATAAAAACACACCAAGGAAATGTTTGTATTGCCAGATTTTGAAACACAATTAAGAAATGTAATGAATCTGAAGTCTAGATAAAAACAATTGTACAACTCTGGAAGGACCATACCCTAGCATATAGTTAGATAGCTAGCAAAACTGGTTACTTTTTTAACAGATTTGTTCTCTACACATTGGTGTTTTGCTTGTTTGTTTGTTTTTTTACATATAGAAAATCTAAACTCTTTACCTCAGTAAAGAGATGATATCAAATTGCTACTGAAATCATTTAGTGGTCTCGTTTTCAACTGGTCTGAGCTTGCCAACTAATTGTGGACCAAATTATTATTATTTTCCCATTTGGAATGCCATAAACTTGGAGAATCACTTCTCAACATTTCTCCGTACAAATCCTCCAGATTTGAGTTATTGAGTTGCCGCTTCAGCACTTTTTGATGAATACCGTTGGAGGAGGAGGAAAGAAAAGTGCTTCTAATATAATATAAGTGTTCAAAAACAACGTGATGGAAATAGAGAGCTGTACATTTATAACAACGGCTATACAAGTATGAAAATGTATATGAATGTATGTAAATACAGAGAATTAGAAGTATAGGACAGAAGATGGAAATTAATAGTGAAAGAAGAAAGCCGTGATAGCCATAGATCAACGTTAAAGGCAATAACACAAATCACGAGGTCCAAAATCCAAAGCAACACAAAGAGAGCATACACACACACACACATACACATACACACACACAGAGTGAGTGTACAAAGTTGTATAGTACTCACCGTGTGGTACCCGCGGCTTATGGGCGGCTTGCCCGCTTGGTACGGCTCCACCGTGTCGATGATGGTCTGCCTTTCACCCTTCTGGTTGATTTTGCGGAATCTCCTCCGGGACTGACGATGCGAAGCCTGGCGCTGAAAATACTCCTCATTCTCATCCATATAGTCCACCTGCCAGAGGAACAGAGAGACGAGTGATTCTCTCGCTCTCTCCCTCTCCGTCTTCCCCCCTCCCTTCCCCATCTCTTGCACTGCGTAAAAATAGCAATGGGTGTGTGAGCCTGTCTGTAAGTGTGTGAGAGTGTGAGTGTGTGTGTTAAGACTCAAGTCTACGTCAAATGTAGAGGAGAGAAGAAAAAAAAAAAAAAAAAAAAAAGACAGGGAGGGTGCTTTCTATCCTTCTGGAAGCACAGCGAGAGAGGACAAGGTCAAAGGTCAGGGTTCTGTGTGCTGTGCCTCTTTTCCATCATTATGCTATTCTATATATTAATAATATTACAACACCTGTATCACATGTGGAACAAATGCACAGTAATTTGCCATAAACTTGTTTTTAGATGCAGCTAGGAAGCATCAAGAGGATGATGAGATTTCGATGCAGGAAGCACTAGTCAGAGTGACCTTACACCACTCTGAGGGAAATGAGATTAATATATTTGCAATATCTCCATCTCCTGCTCTCTCTTTCGCTCTCTCTCTCGCTCTCTCTCTCTCACTCACACACACACTCTCCTCTTCATCTGTACTTTCACTGCAGCCTCCCGTTTCACACTCCCTCCACCGATGGGATTACACATCAAATCTCTCGCTACCTTACCAACTGCTGCTATGGCAACGCCACCGAGCGCCGAGCAGTGGGAATATATTGAGCGAGAGTGAATGCAGTGTCCATATCCTGCATGGGATCATAATTATAAAACCACAACAGCCAGTAATAACACAGCAGGAACTCCTTCAGTGCCGAACGCAGCCGAAGGGAGCGACGCGCCGACTTGGAGATTAGCCCAATCTGGATGTAACCGTGTGCACGTGCCTGGACCTGAGCTGAATGAATAAAGATGATAAAAGTGTGCTTGACTGCACTGCATCGGTGGAATTGCTCAGTAACAATATTGGGTTCTTGTTGATGAGCAGCATCTGTCTCGGCAACTTTCTAATACAAATGCACAAAGCCTGGCAATTTTTTTTTTTAAAAACACAATTTTTGTCCAATTTAGATAGCAGTCACACACTTAGAGCAGCAACTTGTGAATATGAGCCAACAGATACATCAGCCTACAGATCAGAGTCACAGAGAAAAGGTCTTTATTCTGAATAAAGGATAAGATATAGGTAAGAGTTTATTTTTAATGCTTAATTTTAATTTCATATTTATATTTAGGATTTAACATTTAAATATAACATTTATATTCATTTTAAAATTCAGGATTTACACTTGAGATTTAACATTTATATTTAAATTAATGATTTTAATAAAATATTAATGTTTAGCTACCATTGATATATTTTAAGGTAATGCAATTAAAAAATGTCCATGCTTTTTTATGTCAAACTAGGAAAATGTATGTTTTTTTATGTAAAAAAAAAAAAAACTGATGCAAATTTTTTTTCTTTCTTTTCTCTCCGTAAGAAGTTTCACAAGGCAAGGCACCTAGTTTAATCTAAAAAAAAAAAAAAAAACACAGGTCTGGAATCCTGTATGACGCAACAAATACGACATGAGAGGTTTTTTACTTTCATGCGCACGAGTGAGATGCCAAATATGAAGCTTGCAAGGAGAAAAACAAACACACCACGGCTCCAGGAGTTCCTTCCACTCTTCACTCTTATAATAATAAAAAATAATAATAATAATATTTAATAATATATATTATTACATAATAATAATATAATATAAATAATATTATTAATAATAATTATTTATAATAATAAAAATAATACCAGCTTTGCTGGATAATAAGCATGAGGATTAGCTTAGAAGCGCTCTAATAAATTTTCAGGGTGAATTTTTCCGAATAAATCTACATTTAGGTAAAGAAATATGGCGAACACCTCACGTTAACACGTTACGCTGATATCTAAATACAACTCAATAGCCAAATAACAGCTGTGGCCTTGTATTTATAAGGATTTTCTTTCTCTGCATTCTGTTTGAACCCCTTTTCTCTACACATTATGTAAACAATCTAGCTAGCCGGAAGGAGTGTAGGAAATGCGCCAACTGTCACCATGGCATGAGTCGGATCATCAGAGATTAGTTTATTGTGCTTCCTTTTTTTTTCCATTTTTCCTCTGCCAAGGAGGGGATTGTAAAAAATTATGTTAAACCATGCTGTATTTAGAATTTTGCAATTCAATGATCATTACATTAGCTTTTTATTCTATTCTATTTTATTTTATTTTTAGGTTTTTTTTTTATTCTATTCTGTTATTCTATTTTATGTTATTTTATTTTTCAGTTTCACATTGCAGTCCAAACACTATGTGAGCCACATTCACCTCCACAGCCAAGAATGCAGATCAGTTCAAGGAGTAATGTTTTATTCACTCATGTTTCGTTCATTTATCTCTCTCTCTCTCTCTCGCTCTCTCTCTCTCTCAACTTAAAGTGAGCTTTATTGACATGATTGAGCGTCTAGTGTTGGCAAAGCTGGTGACTAAAGTATTGAACTACATTGGTTGAATTGAACATCAAGTTACAATAATGGCAACAATCCTAAAATCAACTAAATTTGTTAGTCAGTCTCAGAGCATGCGTTGTTGATGTACAGAATAGTGTATCAGTATATCAGCATTCTCAAGACTTACCACGATCATTTCGGACGGCTCCAGAACGATACACTCACATCCACGACGTAAACTCCCAGCAGAACGTTTCCCAAAACTAGAGAAAGAAAAAACAGTAATACAGATTAAAACCAGTGAGTAGAGCACGTGGGGAACACACACACATGAGTGACACATTACAGTGTTCCTGATCTCCCCAGTAAGATTCCACTGACCCCAAGCCTGGAAAAGTCCCCCAGCCGACATCCCAGATGATGAATGGAGTACAGTGCTGCACACTGGGGCGTGTAAGAGACGCTATAGAAAACACCACAGTGGAAATACGGAGGGAAAGCCGCAAATACAGGGTGTGGTAAACATACACACAGATACTAGCACACTAACACAGTACAATACCCCGTCTGTAGAGCTAATTACACCACAGCGCTGCTGAATTCTCGAATCTGAAGGTATGGATTCATTCGATAAAAGCGGCCTGAAAATGATATTAACATGCTCGTTCTAATATGTTATCGTTGCTATAGTAACGGCTCATTACCAGGGATTTGATAGAAGGATGTTGTAATAATAAACAAATTGGAATGGTTGTTTATTTGGTAAAGTTTATCAAATATTTAAGGAGGAAGGAGTCTCAGGGTTCAGGACAGAGGATTTCAAGGTTTCTCTGCCACATGATAAGCTGTGTGTGGTTTTCTTTTGTAATTATTATAAATTATGTCGAGCAAACAAATAAAGAACAAAAGTCAGATGAAGATCAATCAGATCAGAAAATAATCAACTGTCCATAGCAGATTATTTTCCTACATCAGCATGCTCCTGAGTGTTTTATTCCTTAATCAATACACACCGCTAGCAGTTACATATAAAAATCTCTGGCTGTCTAAGGATCTGTGTTGATTCTCCATTTTCACTGCTAGTAACTGCTTTATTGTCATTGTCCTGTTTTGCTCTTTGCATCTAAAGCATCAACAATGCTGGCATGGCACTTTTCTTTTACAGGGAAAAAGCTGAGCCACAGTACAAAAGTCCAGAGCTCTTACACACACACACACATACACCGTGGGGGGTAAAGTGCTAACTCAACCACAATGCTAACTCAACCGAATTCCATAGTGATCTGTCCGTCTTTAGCTCTACTCATCCAGACAGACTCCTGTTCAAAAAAACAACGATAAGCATGGATCGTCTTCTCATCAACACAAATATCTGGATATAGACCTAAAATTTTAGCACATTATTAAGCATCAAGCTTTTAAAAAAATAAATCTAATCTAATGTGTAATAGGGTGAGTTTTAAGAAATCCAAAGTGTTTCTGTTTTCCTTTCCCATCTCTGCACAATATCTTTCTTCTGTTATCAGCACAGATAATAAGGGAGGCAAAAAAACTCAAACACACCCGAACACACCCCAACTCATTTCTAACTGACGCTCAAGCAAGTAGATTCACCCTAAGCTTCCTAGCTGTGGTATGAATTTTCCTGATTTGCTCTGAATATGCTGGAAGACTCTTTTACATAAAGTGAGTCACAACTTAGGGATATCTCTTAAAGTGCAAAATGACTAAAATTCATGAGAACGGAAGAAAAAAGAAAAAGTCTGATAGATTTACTTGAAACATGAAGCCGGTATTGTGAATCGAATCATTAAGCCATTATTGTGAATCGAATCAGGTCATAAAGCCAAAATTGTGAATCAAACATCGAATTATTATAAAACCACTATTGTGAATCAAATCGAATCATAAAGGAAGCCCTGTGAATGGAATTTAATCATACAGCCAATATTGTGAATCAAATCTCATAATAAAGGAAGTATTGTGAATCGAATTGAATCCGAAAGCCAATGATGTGAATCAAATCGATTCAAAAAGGAAGTATTGTGAATTGAACTGAATCATAAAGCCAGTATTGTGAATCAAATCGAATTGAATCACAAAACCAGTATTGTGAATCGGATGGAGAAATCAGTATTGTGAATCAAATTGAATTGAGTCATGAAACCACTATTGTGAATCAAATCGAATCATAAAGGAAGCCCTGTGAATGGAATTTAATCATACAGCCAATATTGTGAATCAAATCGCATCATAAAGGAAGTATTGTGAATCGAATTGAATCACGAAGCCAATATTGTGAATCAAATCTCATATTAAAGGAAGTGTTGTGAATCGAATTGAATCCGAAAGCCAATGATGTGAATCAAATCGATTCAAAAAGGAAGTATTGTGAATTGAACTGAATCATAAAGCCAGTATTGTGAATCAAAAGAATCATCAAGCCAAAATTGTGAATCAAATTGAATCATATAGCCAGTATTGGGAATCAAATTGAATCATAATGCCACTATTGTGACTCAAATCAAGATGCGCTTTTAATATTTATCTAAACATTGTATATATGACAAGTTTGAATCCATACCTAGTTTGCAGTTATAAAAAAATCAAATAATACGCAGATATTCAGGAGTAAATAAAGTCAAGCTAGAGAAGAGTGCTATGTCACTGAAACCGTCACTGTACAATGAGTGGAATGTCTTTTTTGTTTTTGAGGTTTAAAAATAAATTGATTAAATCAACTCTAAACAGTCTCTGCAGGTGTTTTAAGCAGGTGTAGTTAAAAATACTACTTTTACGTGCTCGTCAAACGGTATGATGGGACATTTTGTGACCTTGCTGTGACCTTTCAATAGAGGATAAGGAGTTTGTTCTTATATTATACGAAGTAGTATTTTGCTAGCACATCCTAAATCATGTGTCCTATTAAGTTTGTATACTGTTGAATAAATTCTAGTAATAATGTCAATGATTACGACGCCTCCATGATGTCCATTAGACACTGAGTCATGACTCGTTCCGGTGAATCAAATAGAATTTGACTCTTTTGATTTTAGTGTACGAGAGACATGTCCCATGATCCACGTCCCACCTGCCAAGCCCCTTCATTCCACATTACACAACATGCAGGGGGTCTGGAATGTGAATAGGTGATGACACACACTCAACTAGTATACACACACACACACACACACACACACACACACACACACACACACACACACACCTATTTCATAATGAGGAAAGATTACAGATCCATTATACGTTGAGAAAGTGTGAAGGTTCTGAAAGCCAGGAAAGGGTTTAAGGGTAAAATGCGATGCTGTTAGAACACTTCTGTTGCAACACTTCAGGGAAGAATAAATAGTTAAATTGATGGGTTGAGCTGCAGGGCACTTTACCGCTATGTACACTGCATGCCTCTGGGGAACAACTAAAGCACCTCTAACCTTTTATTAGAACAAGATGAAATCCATGGGCCACCAGTGGCAAGATTATCACACCCTGACTGAAGATATTAGTCTTATTAATTGTTATAAATAAATAAAATTAATAAATAAATAAAAGAAATAGGTTTCGTTTCGAGCTGATAAAGGACTTCCTGTTTCTCTAGAAACTGTGGACTTTACTTAGATTGTATTATGTATTATTTACTACATCTAAATTACTTTAATTCAATTTAAATCAATTCAATTTAACAAGGGATATTGTCTCATATCAGCTTTACAGAACAGCTTTTAAGAAATATAGTACAAAAAGATCTAGATTAATATTAGACAAAAAGTTCAAGGTTAATACTTTAGTTATATATAAAGCCATAAATTCTTGCTTACTATTGATTATCATTTCTGTTTACACATTATATTGGCTTTCTAAACTAATTTCATTTCAAAATGGAGTTAAATACAAATTTTCTTTCAATTTGAAATACAGATATATTTGTAAATAAAATTGAATAGAATATCATATTTAATGAGCAAGTAGACCAGGTTATTTAAAAAAAAAGAAAGAAAAAAAAGGAACTGATAATTCTTCATCATCTCACATAATCCATCATCATCATCATCATCATCACCTTACATCTTCTTACAAATAAAATCAATGTGTATAAAAGTTACAAAAGATTATGGTTAAAGGCGGTATAAAGATCTCCGTAATCTTTCTTTACGATTTCATTTGTATCACTTACAACAAAAATACAACTGCAGCACACATTCGGTCTGATTTGCATGAACTTTCATTCGAATTCAAAATTCCCAAATTCCCAAAGAACTGGAAGTGAATTCTAATCCAACATCCAACTCTTACACACTTCACACATAATCACTCTTAAACCAGTTACCTTCAGTGATGACAAGTTACAAGAAGGTTCCTTCAGCAGATCTATCCACAATCACAATCCAGAATTCCTAGAAAGCTAGATTTCCACTTCCACTTCCACTCATTTTCCTGGTGCATAGAGTTCAAGTCGAATTTCTCACAATATAAACATAAGCGTTATGTGTGTGCTCCATAAATCCGGCCGAACTCACAGACAGCTCTCAGAATCTACTGTCTCCTTGTCATGGGAGCGTGTGCTCACAGAACGTGGTGTACGTGTGTATGTGTGTGTGTGTATGTGCGCACTCATGCTACTGGGCGTTAGTGATGACGGACCAGAGCCAAACATTCCAGCCTGCCTCTTTCTTGCTACCAGGCAGAGAGGGAGGGTCTAAGCTCAACTCACTCAACACTGACCTCTCAACCTCTACTCCACACACTACACACACGGGGGTGGGTGGGGGGTGGGGGGGTGTTAGAGGGGTGTATTGAAGTATTGAATGAGTAACTGAATGTAAAAGAAAGAACTGGAAAGAAAGGCAAAGTAAAAAAGAGTTGTGAAACAGAACAAACTTAGTCATGAACCCAGAACTGTGAATCAGAACAAATTGAATCATGAAGCCAGTATTGTAAATTGGAACAAATAGAATCATGAATCCAGTATTGTGGACCAGAACAAATTGAATCATAATGCTAGTATTGTGAATCAGAACAAAATGATTCATTAAGCCAGAATTGTGAATCAGAACAAACTGAATCCTGAAGCCAGTAGTGTGAATCAGAACAAATTGAATCATTAAGCCAGAATTGTGAATCAGAACAAATTGAATCCTGAAGCCAGTATTGTGAATCGAATCAATCCAAAGGGTGAAGCCAGTATTGCGATTTGAAAAAAATCGAATCTTTAAGCCCTTTATTCTGAATCTTAACGAATCAACTCATGAAGCCAGTATAGCGAATCAAATTTAAATTAAATCCTGAAAACGAAATTGTGAATCGAATTTGAATCAATCATGTATAGAATGAATCGCTAAACTCCACTAGCTATTATGCTAGTAGGTTCTTGTACATGGGCATGAATGAGGGCCATGCCTCATTATGCTAATTATTCAAAACTTATGTTTTGAATACACCTAGTGAACTGTGACATGACACCTTGCACATACTGTATGTTTGAGTTGACTGAAATGAAGACGGAAAAAACAGAAAGTGGACAGCATTTCTCTCTTATACACTGGACAAACCTAGGTTAAAAGGGGAAGATTTTCTGCAGACAGGAAATGACTAGCAATACTTTACAGACTCTTCAGACAGATTGAAGGATTGCATCAGACCGGACGAGCTACGATACACTAACACTATAAGACTTCTAAGAAGCCACACGCCGGGGTCACACTGCGGATTTCCTCTGTGGGAAAGTGCAATCTGGTTGGCGGACTTTTTCGTATGAACTGCAGATGATGACGGGAACAGGCAAGATAGAGGAAATGAAAGAAATATCAGGATTACGGTGGACAGAAACCTTGAAGTGAAGCCTTTTTTTTTTATTCATTTGTTTAGAGACGAAACAAAGTGTTATGTAGAAGGCTTCACAACATGTCTCTTGGGCTTTAAAAAGGAACGTGGTCTGAATTACAACAGCAAACAATATAGGAATTTAAATATCAGGTTTAATCAGGAGCTAAACAATGAAGCTTTTGTTTGGCGGTTGAGCCAAAATTCCTACATTCAGCTCAATTCATTACATAACCGCTGACAAAAGCGGCAGGTGGCACTCACAACCCGACATATTCCCAAGCTCCATTTCAAAACTTCCTTCTGATCAAACATGCCACAATGCATTATTTTTTTTTACTTCAGATGTGCCTTTGTGAATTAAAAAGATACTTTCAGGAAGGAAATGAATGAGATTTAAGCTTCTGAACCTCTATCAAACTGCTGAAGTGAAACCATCAACTCCAATTACAATAATTTTTTTTTTTTTTTAATCTTCAAGCTGATGGTATTCTTTTGGGTTTCCTGCTGCTTTAGAGTCTGCGTGTAATCCGGCCAATTTTCCGGCTTGTTTGGAGATGATTCAGTCAGGACACGAGGTTAAAGCTTTGAACTGAACCGTGTTTTAATAATGCGATGCAGATAAACCCATTTGCATGTGTGAAAATTCAAGGAAAGTCGCTACATATTAATGAGCGAGGGTTGAGGAGCGAGTACGAAGGTGAAAATAGCTTTTTTTTCCCTCTTTCTCTAAAGCACATGAGGTACAAATAATCACACCTACACTTACAACCTTTATAACAAAAAAAGAAATGCGGCAGAATAGTTCATAGAGAAAGAAAAGGGAGGAGGACGAGGAAGAAGTCCAAGAAGAAGAAGAAATAAGTGAATGAGAAAGAACAAGCAATAAAAAAATGAAGTGAAGGAAGAGGAAGGAAAAAAGAAGTGAAAGAACATGAAGAAGAAAAGAAGATGACGAAGAAAAGGATGATAAGGAAGAGGAGGGAGAGGTAAAAAGGCAGAGGAAGAAAAAGAGGATGAACAAGAACAAGAAGAAGAACAACAACAACAAGAAAGGAGGAGGAGGAAGAAGTGGATGAGAAAGAACCAGATGCACTAAAAGAAGGTGGAGTGAAGGAAGAGGAAACAAAGAAGAAGAAGCAAAAGAAGAAGATGATGATGATGATCATGATGATGATGATGGTACAGAAAGAGAAGGAGGAGGAAGAGGACAAGAAAGGGGAAGAAGCATGTGGAAGAGAAGGGGACGAGAATGAAGATAATTAAAAAAAAAGAGGAAGGAGGAAGGAGCAGAGGCAGAAAAAGTGGATGAAGAGGAGAAGAGCAGAAAGGGAGGAAGAGGCTGAAAAGGTGGAAGAAGAAAAGGGAGAAAATGATAAAAAAAAAGAGGAAGACAAAGAAAAGAAAGAAGAAGAAGAAGAAGAAGAAGAAGAAGAAGAAGAAGAAGAAGAAGAAGAAGAAGAAGAAGAAGAAGAAGAAGAAGAAGAAGAAGAAGAAGAAGAAGAAGAAGAAGAAGAAGAAGAAGAAGAAGAAGAAGAAGAAATGGGAACAAAAAGAGCAAAAAGAAGCAGTCGGAAGGGAGGATGAGGGTTTAAGTTAAAAAGGAAGAAGCTGAGGATGAGGAAGAGGAAAACGGGGAAGATGAAGAAAACGATGATGAAGAAGGTGAAGGAAAAGAGGAAGAATAAAAGCCAGAGGAAGAGAAAGAGGATAAAGAGGAAGAAGAAGGGGAAGCAGAAGGACTAAGAGGAAAAAGAAAAAAAGGAGTTTCCTGTGTTATTCCCTTCCTTCTTTATGTTCTTTCAGAGAAAGTTCTAAAGCTTATAAAACTTCTGCCTGAGCTCTTTGCCTGTGTGCATGCAAGAGCCGGTCATCCAAACCACCTGTCATGTGACGTGTACCGCTCTACGCATATGGATTTAGTAACCGCCTGAGTGTCAGCACGCACGTTACATCTAAATGTATTCGAAATGTACAGAAAGGCACTCTGGGTATTTTCCAGGAGGCCATGACGAGTGAATTTAGCAAAGCTCCAGGACACAAGCCATGTTAAAGTGAGAGTGTGACTGATAAATCCATCCATTCTCTGGTGGTGAGGTCTTTATACGGGCTACTGTAATGAAAAATTAAATACCCCCCCCCCCCCCTAATTAACAGGAAGTCTTTTTTTTTTTTCCAAAAAGTAATTACAAATAAGCCAGAATCTAATCCGAGCTGATCCGCTGAAGGTGAAGTGATTTGCTCAAGGACACGGAGGTCTCTTCAGATGCTCTGAGATTTTAACACTTCAGAGTTTTCAAAAGTGACTTTCCAGAAATGATCTAACCACATCTCTGATTTTTTATGTGAAAACAAACAAACAAATAAATAAATAATAATAATAAAAAAAACAAACAAAGGAAATCACATCACATGACATCCTCCTGATATTATATTTTACTTTATATATATAAAATTACAAATATTAACATATTTGTCTATATATTGTATTATATTTTTTCTCTTTTTTTTTCCTCTATTATTTTTTCTCTTTTTTTCCTCTTTTTTTATATTGTCCACTGTTGCACTGTGAAAGAAGAAATTTCACTTCATCACATCACACATGGTTATATACAGCTGTGATGGTTCACCAGGAAGTGAAAGAAGAGGAAGAGGAAGAAGAAGAAGAAGAAGAAGAAGAAGAAGAAGAAGAGGAAGAAGAGGAAGAAGAGGAAGAAGAGGAAGAGGAAGAAGAAGAGGATCATGATGATGATGATGGGACAGAAAGAAAAGGAAGAGGAAGCGGACAAAGAATGGGACAAAGAAGAAGAAAAAAATGAAAAAGAGGAAGGAGCAGGGGAAGAAAAAGTGGATAAAGGGGAGAAAAGCAGAAGGGGAGGAAGAGGCTGAAAAGGTTGAGGAAGAAAAGAAAAATCTGATAAAGAATAGAAAGACAAAGAAAAGAAATTACAAGAAAAAGAAGAAAAATAGGAAGAGGAAGCAGAGGGACGAGCATGATGAGGGAGAAGAGGTTTAAGTTAAAAAGGAAGAAGATGATGAAGAGGATGAGGAAAAGGAGCACGGGGAAGATAAATAAAAAGGACCATGAAGAAGTGGAGGAGGAAGAAGAAGAAGAAGAAGAAGAAGAAGAAGAGGAAGAAGAAGAGGAAGAAGAAGAAGAAGAAGAAGAAGAGGAAGAAGAAGAGGAAGAAGAAGAGGAAGAGGAAGAGGAAGAGGAAGAAGAAGAAGAAGAAGAAGAAGAAGAAGAAGAAGAAAAAGAAGAAGAGGAAGCTTTCTGCCTGATCATTCCTGTTACGCAAATTTGGTAACATCCCATGGGTTTTCCCCAGACGGCTTCGGATATCTAATCCATGAGTAAGTTTGGCTAATGAGCGCTAATCGGTTTCACATTATAGAATGAACTTGAACCGCGGACACCTATGAACCTATGGTTCAAGGTGACACATGTCCTGACATTTTGGTGACATGATGTTACATACCTGGATCTGGGAAGAAACATGGACTCTTTGATGAACACAGATCCAGAGAGAAGGATGTACCAGCAGCTGCCGATGTCATCAGGACTGGAGGAGAGAGAGAGAGAGAGAGAGAGAGAGAGAGAGAGAGAGAGAGAGATGAAAGAGGAGAAAAAGTTTTAATAAATAACACAAATAATACAAAGATTTCTTTATGTTCTTGATTTGAAAAAGGAGAGGATACAAATGATGCAATTTCATTCATTCATTCATTCATTCATTGTCTGCCGCTTATCCGAACTACACTCGGGTCACGGGGAGCCTGTGCCTATCTCAGGCGTCATAGGGCATCAAGGCAGGATACACCCTGGACGGAGTGCCAACCCATCGCAGGGCACACACACACTCTCATTCACTCACGCAATCACACACTACGGACAATTTAGAGATGCCAATCAACCTACCATGCATGTCTTTGGACTGGGGGAGGAAACCAGAGTACCCGGAGGAAACCCCCGAGGCACGGGGAGAACATGCAAACTCCACACACACACACGGCGGAGGCAGGAATCGAACCTCCAACCCTGGAGGTGTGAGGCAAGCGTGCTAACCACTAAGCCACCGTGCCCCCCATGATGCAATTTATGAATAAAAATTACTTTCAAGCTTGTAGGAAGAAAAAAAAGGGAAAAAGAAAACCCTTGAGTGGGCAATTTAAGGCTGTTTATAGGAAACTATAACATAAATCACTCAAGATAAATACAGACAAGTTGAAGTCACCAATTCACCTTTTTTTTTTTTTTTTTTTGAGAGGCAAGGAAACCTAGAGAACCTGGATGTAACCCATATGGACACAAAGCACTAATCTGAGATTGGGATTAAATCCAGACAATGTGTGGTGAAAAAGGTACACAGCAATTTCACATAAATGTTTGAAAGAATTTAACTGTCCTTAGGCTTTTATTATAAGAGTTAAAGAGTTGTTTTTCCTCAGTACAGAAATTCCTCCCAGAAGTAATTACAGACACAGATACAGTGGAACCTCGGCATACGAATTTGATTCGTTCTGGAGGCCAGTTTGTATTGTGAAAGGAATTTTCCCATGAGAAATACAGGTGCATTTCAATAAATTAGAATGTCGTGGAAAAGTTCATTTATTTCAGTAATTCAACTCATTGTGAAACTCATGTATTAAATAAATTCAATACACACAGACTGAAGTAGTTTAAGTCTTTGGTTCTTTTAATTGTGATGATTTTGGCTCACATTTAACAAAAACCCACCAATTCACTCTCTCAACAAATTAGAATATGGTGACATGCCAATCAGCTAATCAACTCAAAACTCCTGCAAAGGTTTCCTGAGCCTTCAAAATGGTCTCTCAGTTTGGTTCATCTCAACAAATTAGAATACTTCATAAGACCAATAAAAAAACATTTTAATAAATTGTTGGCCTTCTGGAAAGTATGTTCATTTACTGTACATGCACTCAGTACTTGGTAGGGGCTCCTTTTGCTTTAATTACTGCCTCAATTCAGCGTGGCATGGAGGTGATCAGTTTGTGGCACTGCTGAGGTGGTATGGAAGCTCAGGTTTCTTTGACAGTGGCCTTCAGCTTATCTGCATTTTTTGGTCTCTTGTTTCTCATTTTCCTCTTGACAATACCCCATAGATTCTCTATGGGGTTCAGGTCTGGTGAGTTTGCTGGCCAGTCAAGCACACCAACACCATGGTCATTTAACAAACTTTTGGTGCTTTTGGCAGTGTGGGCAGTGCCAAATCCTGCTGGAAAATGAAATCAGCATCCAGTTCAATCCAGTTCTTCTTCTCCTTAGCCCAGGTAAGACACCTCTGACATTGTCTGTGGTTCAGGAGAGGCTTAACAAGAGGAATACGACAACTGTAGCCAAATTCCTTGACACGTCTGTGTGTGGTGGCTCTTGATGCCTTGACCCCAGCCTCGGTCCATTCCTTGTGAAGTTCGCTCAAATTCTTGAATCAATTTTGCTTGACAATCCTCATAAGGCTGTGGTTCTCTGGGTTGGTTGTGCATCTTTTTCTTCCACACTTTTTCCTTTCACTCAACTTTCTGTTACCATGCTTGGATACAGCACTCTGTGAACAGCCAGCTTCTTTGGCAATGAATGTTTGTGGCTTACCCTCCTTGTGAAGGGTGTCAATGATTGTCTTCTGGACAACTGTCAGATCAGCAGTCTTCCCCATGATTGCATAGCCTAGTGAACCAAACTGAGAGACCATTTTGAAGGCTCAGGAAACCTTTGCAGGTGTTTTGAGTTGATTAGCTGATTGGCATGTCACCATATTCTAATTTGTTGAGAGAGTGAATTGGTGGGTTTTTGTTAAATATGAGCCAAAATAATCACAATTAAAAGAACCAAAGACTTAAACTACTTCAATCTGTGTGCACTGAATTTATTTAATACACGAGTTTCACAATATGAGTTGAATTACTGAAATAAATGAACTTTTCCATGACATTCTAATTTATTGAGATGCACCTGTAATGTAAATGCAGATAATCCGTCCCGGCCACCCAAAAATATTAGCAATATTACCAATACGAAGCGTATGTAAACTGTATGGCTGCTTAAAAAGAACTGGCCCAAGCCAAGCATTCCATGTCAACGGTCCTCACAGGAAGTCGTACCACCAAGCTTGGGCTAAAAATGGGACAGACCACCCACGCCACCGATCTGTCAACAAAAATACACCTGAAAAATCACCTAGCTTTTGAACGCATGACGAAGGCAATGTTGGTATCGTGGGTTGACTCTTACGAAACAGTTTTGGCTGACTGAACAAAAATCATAAAATTTGTAAACTTTCTTCAAATTGGTTTTGCTTGGATTTCCACTGACGCAAACAAATTTTTAAAGGCTCCCGGATGTACACGCAACTTAGCCAGCGTTCAGTTTAGTTTTGTTCGTTCGTATGCTAAAAATGCTTCGTATGCTGATGCAAATTGCTTGCAAAATTTAAATTCTTAAGGCGAAAATTCATAAGGGAGGGCATTCATATGCCAAGGTTCCACTGTATTAGGTTAAAAGTGCATGCAGTAGGTATCCGTGCACTATCCCTTTAAGATTTATTTGTACATCCCTCATCCCTGAGGTCAGGGTAGCAGAAATACACATTCACATTCCAAAGAAAATATTGATTTATCCATGATGGCTGACGACAGATGACCAATTCCAGACTTCCCCATGGTATTGTGACGCAACCGGCTACTGTGGCTATGCTCACTGACCGAGAACAACCCTGACCACAATGACTTGCACCACAAGTCCAAACACTTTACTGCTGTTTCTTCTGTTTGAAAGAAGGCGTGATCATTTTCCTAAAAGGCAACAGAGACAAACTGTAGGAGGTAAACCAGGAGACTACTCATTACATCCACCCTTTCTCCTTCCCAAATACACCAATATAGCAGCACTAACAGACATTTGTAAATGCAGTCGTGTGTGTGTGTGTGTGTTTGTTTAAGGAAATTGCACGCTGACATGGCACTCAGTAAACACGTCTTCTCATGGTGTCACATGGCAGGAAGGGACGTGGGCTAAGTGCCAAGAAGGCCGCAGAATTAGCGACCAGCTCCGTCAAACTTCACCTCCTACTGATGAAAGTGAACCCAATGGGATCTGATAAGCAGAGAACATCTTTGTTGTTTACAAAAGAACCGTTAATCAACAGTACGAAAAACTAAATTGGATCGGCGTTAGATTCTCATCGTGATGGCTTGGTGGCGCAAACACAAAAAACAATACACAAAGCAACTTTTTGAACATGTGGTTCACGTCCCCAGTCTTGTGATTTCTTCCCATTTACATTCTGTAGCAAAAAAAGTGGGAAAACTTATCACCATGGTTTTAGCATATCCTGTCGTACCCAATGCCTCATTAAAGGTTTTTTGAAATGAAATAAAAGCTTGGAAGGAAGTAGGAGAAATCTATGACATTTCTGGTGAGGTTATGTAACTAATACATTTAGCTTGCTTTGCTAGTGTGTAACGAAGCTAGTACAAAGCACGTAGCATGCATTAGTGAATCAGCTAATTAGAGTTTACTAGTTGGCTTTAGAAGTTAGTACCGTTTCTCATATACAATTATGACAATAATTGTAGACAATACAGCAATAAATGACAGCAGATGTTGCTACACCGCCAGGCAAGAGTTAGCATGAATGTTGTGTTACTTCAAGAAGACGACCTCTACAGCAACAGCATCAACAGAGATGCTGACGCCAGCACCAAGTCCAGTCCTTTGTGTTAATAATTTGTATCCATAAGTACACTTAGAATATTCTAGAACGTAGTAGTAGTAGTAATAGTATATAATTATGAATAAGCTAATGCAAAAAAATAGATTTTGATGTGGAAGAACTTTTTGATTCCATCCTCCATGTTTTCTGGGGTTTCCTCAAGGTTCTCCAGTTTCCTCCCCAAGTCCAAAGCCATAAATTGTCCGTAGTGTGTGAATGGGTGTGTCGGTGTGCGTGTGACTGTGTGTCCAGAGTGTCCCTTGCATTATTCCCCAAGTCCCATGGTTCCCCAGGATTTACTGGTTACTGTGGTAAAATCAGGATAGAAATCAGGATAAGGTTCCGGGATGGACAGACGCAAAACATAATTCCTCCAACTAGTAGCGAAGCCATGAAAACCAGTGATCAAGTAAGTAATCCACATCACATGGACTTTCTTCTTCACAGTGAACTAGGTTTTAGAAAGTTAACCCAAGTGGACACCATATTTCAAGGTATTTCACTAAGAGTGATCGCCTGACAAGACAAGTCACCAATCACCAATTAATCAAGAATTTACAGTCTGGGCTGGAGAGAAATCAGCCCCAGCACTCTACTTTCACCACTCACAAGTTTAATAGCCTTTATCTATCTCATATACATTACTGCACAGTGAAAATGTTTCTTCGCATATCCCATCCATGGAGGGTTGGGGTCAGAGCACAGGGTCAGCCATGACGCAGCACCCCTGGAGCAGGAGGGAGTTGGGGCCTTGGGCCCAATGGTGGCATCTTGGCGGTGCTGGAGCTTGAACACAGATCTTCCGATGAACAACCCAGAGCCTTAACCACCTGAGCTACCACTGCCCATAAGTCTTACTTAAGACTATTGGTGGTGGAATTGTTTCTTCCAATAAAAAAGTGCAAAATATTCCTCTTCAAGACTTTCATCAGCATCTGAGATGACGACATAGACGCCTGTTTACACCCACTGGTATAAATTGTTGTTGATTGTCTCAGACACTTCCCGGTGGTTCCTCATCCATGAAAAACCTCAGACAGATCTATAAAAAAACAGAGAAGCCACGTCCCCCTCTAGCCCATCAGACCGTAAGAAATTTCGATTGCTTGCTCAACCTAGTAACCTTCAGAACAGCAGCAGGGGAGCTGTTGAGCTTGTTCCAGATAGACACGGTTGGGTTTTCTCTCAGAAACCCAGGCTTTCAAACAGCAGGCCAGTGATCAAGGTTATACAAGGATCTCAGCAGTGTTCTTTGATGCATGAAGAACTTCCTTTTATTTAGTAAGGGGCTCGTATGGGCAGTGCTGTGAATTCAACACAACCATATTTCCATATCTGTGTCTTTCACAGCTTGGTTGCTTTCGGTGCTTTATGAGGAACATGTTGATTATATGATCTAATGTCACTGTATAACGGATACTTAAAATTCTGAGATAGATTAGACACAACGGTTTTGCAAATAAAATCTCTGTCAGTGTCGAAAAAAGTAAAATGTTACATACTGACACCTAGTGGCCTGGAGGAACACTACTGCAATTTCTTGTATTGTATTGTTTTTATATATGTAGCGTTTACTTTGTAATCGCTTGCTTTGAGAAAGTGATTCAATACTGGAAGTGACCAAACACTGTTTTACAGGTTGCAGCAGTTTTTTTAAACCTGCTAATCTGACCTGAAGTACAAACTGAGCCAAACTACGCAAACTGTCTTAGGAAGCACAGGTTAGCCTTAAACCTCCTAAGTTGGTTGGTAGATTTTGTATAATAAGGGAGACTTAACTGGTGGGAGAGAATCAGCCAAGACTAAATTAAACAGAAAATCAGGAGGAGAAAAGAAAGAAAATAAATGCTAGATGCTGTAGACAAAAGGTTACACCTTTAACTAGTTCATTTTTGTAATTTGCTAAACATTTACAGTGGAAACTCGGCATAAGAATTTAATTCGTTTTGGAGGCGAGTTCTTAAGGTGAAAATGTGAATTGTGAAACAAATTTCTTTATAGGAAATTATGTAAATGCAGACAATCCGTTCCAGACACCCAAAAATATGACCAATATTACCAATACGAAGTGTATGTAAACTGTATGGCTGCTTAAAAAGAACTGACCCAAGCCAAGCATTCCATGTCAAGGGTCCTCACAGGAAGTCGTGCCACCAAGCTTGGGCTAAAAATAGAACAGACCGCCCACGCCACCAATCTGTCAACAAAAAACGCCCAAAAAATCATGTAGCCTTTGAACAAATGCCCGAAGGCAACGTTGGTATTGTGGGTCAACTCTTTCGAAACAGCTTTCACTGACTGAAAAAAAATTCGGAAAATTCAAAAACTGACTTTGTTTGATTCTACTTGGCTTTCCACGGACACAAACAAGTTTTGAACGACTTCTGGAGTTCCGTTCGGTTCGTTCGCATGCCAGAAATGCTTCGTAAGCTGAAAATGCTTCGTATGCCAATGCAAATTTCTTGCAAAATTCCAATTCTTCTGCCAAAAATTCTTAAGGGAGGGCATTCGTATGCTGAGCTTCCACCGTATTCATTGCAGTCTCCATCTTCCAGATGCACGAGTGATTCAAATCAGGTGAAATTTAACAGGAAGTTAGCACAGTTTTATCTCCAGCTGTATCTTTATAAAGCACATTTTTGTGTCTGCACAGATTTACAAATAAACAGCATTTACTAGTATGTTTGCAGCCATAAGCTCCCCTCAGCCATTTTCTTTCTCTGTATTTGGTTTGTTCAATTGAGTGTAGTGCAAAACTGAATGAAACAGTACCACGTGATGGTCCACAGTGATGATTTACTAAGTCACTATTTAGATGTTTATATTATAGGATTGAAACAATTAAACAATGTTGTGTCTCAATTCAAATCTCCATGTAATCAGAAATTTATCTGCCATTTGGGACACAACCTAAAGAAAGCAACAATAGCTGTCAATGAGTGTCATCATCTATGGTCACATGATCTAAACCTGGTCCATAAATGAGCTTGAGTGGTAGCATTTCTATGTTGCACAGCAACCTGTGTGTTCGTGATGAGATTGCAGATATGCACCAGCCCTTTCTTTAGTCTCTGCTCCAAAAACTTGCTTCAAAGGCAACTAGAAATCTCAGAAATTGGCCCCTTAAGACCACATGACTAACACACACACACACACACACACACACCAACAAGAAGCACAAGTGCCCCGCTAACATTTCCACAACAGGGCTAATGAGGCAACTCCGGCACATACACTGACGCAGCAGGAGTATCTCAGTATCTCTCTCTCTCTCTCTCTCTCTCTCTCTCTCTCTCTGTGCTTTCATTCCCTGGTTCCGTCATTCCCTCAATCTTCATCTCTCGGCTTGCCTCATCCCCGTTGCCTGCGCTTTGAATCACAGCCAAAACATGAATGCTCAATTATTAATCGATGGCATGCAGAAAGAGATATCAAGAGAGAGGGAGAGAGGGGGAGAGAGAGAGAGAGTGAGAGAGAGAGTGAGAGAGAGAGAGAGAGACGACATCTGCATCATCAGCACAGTGCTGACTGAACTGGGTCACAGAAATAT
Source organism: Hemibagrus guttatus (assembly GCA_033459395.1). NCBI lineage: Eukaryota > Metazoa > Chordata > Actinopteri > Siluriformes > Bagridae > Hemibagrus > Hemibagrus guttatus. Next base: position 4,683,193 of record JAUCMX010000009.1, on the reverse strand, counting down.
TCTTGCATTGAGCATCAAAAAAACACGACGACAATCCCAAATCCCCTGCGGAAAGAAGCCCGGGATAGACTGCACTGTGTGTGTGTGTGTGTGTGTGTGCGGAACATAGAAAGAGAAAACTAGTTTGGGTGGGCGGAGCTCCATAGTTTCATTCAGGCACAGAGTTGTGATGCTATGAAGACTAAAGATAATCAAAAGTATTAAATAATTAATTCTTATATATGTATATATATATATATATAAATATCCATTCATCCATCCATCCAAACATCTATACATCCATCCATCCATACATCCATCCATCCATCATCCCTTCTTCCAACCAACCATCCATCCATCCACCCTTCCATCCAGCCATTCATCCATCCATCCATCCACCATTCCTTCCATCCATCCATCCATCCATCCATCCATCCACCCAGCCATCCATTTTTCCATCCATCCATCCTTTCACCCTTCCACACATCCATCCATCCATCCACCATTCCTTCCATCCATCCATCCATCCACCCAGCCATCCATTTTTCCATCCATCCATCCTTTCACCCTTCCAAACATCCATCCACCCCTCCAATCATCTACCCATCCATCATCCCTCCTTTCAACCAACCATCCACCCTTCCATCCATCCACCCAGCCATCCATTTTTCCATCCATCCATCCTTTCACCCTTCCACACATCCATCCATCCATCTTCTGAGAAATATAAATATACATATACATGTAGAGAGGGGGGGGGGGGGGGAGAGAACTAAGGAAAAATGATGTGTGAGCAGAAGTAAAAAAAATAAGTTGTGGCAGTGTTTAATTTGCATTGTGTGTGTGTGTGTGTGTGTGTGTGTGTGTGTGTGTGTGTGTGTGTGTGTGTGTGTAATCCAGATTTTTGGCTAGTAGAGACTGGGTCAGAACCAGAATCCATGGGGACATGTGTGTGTGTGTGTGTACCAGAATACAGAATGATGGATCACCAAGACATACACACACACACACACACACACACACACACACAGGGGACAGTTAAAGTAAATTAGGTCCTCAATGCCCAGCTTGCAAGCATTAAACGACCATAACATTGTAATTGAAATTGAACCAGTAAAAGCTTATTTCTCTATATACAGCCTTGATGTATCGAACATAAAACCCATAATTAAATATAATTACAGCACACGCAATGGCGAGACTTTATGAGCATCACCGCTGCACAGAAATGTTGCAGCTTTTTAAATTAGCACAGTGTGTGTGTATGTGTGCGTGTTTGTGCATATTCAGCACCGAGACGTGCCCTGTGCGTTCTTGTGCTGTTTTAAAGCCGAGAGATGGTTAATAAAGCACAGTGCAGGTTTATCAGCATGAAACAGAAGCCGTCTGAAATCGCTGAAGCCCCAGCTAGGGTTTAGTGTGCACTACATAGGGTGCCTATCTTTATCTTGCCTGCACACATGTAGGTCTGTGAACACACATACTGAAGAGCAAATACTGTATATTACTGCAGTAATATATACACACACAAAAGAACTAGGCATTGGAGTTTCCAGTCATGTCTTCTCCATTAGCTAAAGAACAGTAGCATAACACACACACACACACACACACACACACACACACACACACACACACACACACACACACAAAAGCTTGGTCCTAAGTTAGTGAAATCCACAAGTAGAGATCTCAAATAAACCAATCAGGGGAAATGTAACAACAAAAGGGGAGAGACTAATTTGCATCCTGTCCATTGTGTCATCCCAACACCTTGTGCCCCAAGTCCCATGGGAAAGAGTCTAGGTTCCCTGTGACCCTGTGCAGGAAAAACAGCACAGAAAATAGATGGATGGAGGGATTGATGGAGGGATTAATAAATTGATGGATGGAAGGGCTGGGTGGGTGGTTGGATGGATGGATGGATGGATGGATTAACAAATAAATCCAAATCAAATTCAAATTTTAATTGTCACATACACAACCATACACAGTACGATATGCAATGAAATGCTTACACGACTGTTGTGACCTCAAAAAGGAAATAAGAAATAAGAAGGAAGAAGGAAATAAGGCAAAAAAGAAGAATAAATATAAAATATACAATTAAGTTAGAGATGTAAAAATACATAAAAATATATAAAAATATAAAAAGGTGGAACTGTAGCAGTGTGTAAATAGATGGATAGATGTATGGATGTGTGGATGAATGGATGGATGGATAGATGAATTAGTAAATAGATGGATGGATGGATTGGTGGATGGTTGAATGGATAGATGGATGGATTAATAATGGATGGGTAGATGGATGGATTAATAATGGATAGATGGATAGATGGATAGATAGATAGATAGATAGATAGATAGATAGATAGATAGATAGATAGATAGATAGATAGATAGATAGATAGATAGATAGATAGATAGATGGATGGATGGATGGATGGATGGATGGATGGATGGATGGATGGATGTGAATTTTCCTAGCGATACAGGTAATCCTGAGCATACTATCCTACACACACATGTGAGCACACACACACACACACACACACACTTCCAATCATCATCACAGTAGGATTTTGTCTAACATACCAGCCTCCATGTGGTTCCTCCACACATTAAGTGGAACAGGAAAAGGTTTCAGAACAGTGAGGCTAATGAAATGCTAATTGCACATAAAATCCAATCACATGATAACACACATACACAACATGACACAACTTGTATTCATTGCTATATCAGGGCTTTCAGACATTTAATTTAATGATCAAATGAAGAGAAGGAAAAAAATTAACCCTCCAACATCTACGCCACGCACCTGTTACTTCATCCGTTAAACATGCCTGAGTGTGATAAAGATACTGAATTAATATGATCTCAATAACTGCATTTATTCAAAATGTTCCTAAAAGATTTGTGAATATTTAAGGATTTCATTCTGTTCATCCATTCATCTCCAGAAGCCATTTTATCCAGTTTAGGGTCATGGTGGAACCCGGAGCCTATCCCAGGCATTGGTGTGATACCAGAATGCACCCTGGATAAGACCCCAGTCCGTTGAGGTGTGAGTGCAGAGTGCCATGTACACACACACTTGCACACTAAGGATAATTTTCGCTCGATCTCAAGCCTAATTCCAGTATGTTTTTGGAAGAAAAGAAAGAAACCAGACAAACCGGGAGGAAACCCTCACAGACACAGAGGGAGAACATATGAAACTGCAGGATCTCAGGATCGAACTGGGGACCCTGGAGATGTGAGGCAGCAATATTACATGCTGTGCAAAGTGTGTCTGCTTTGGGGGTTTTTTTTATCTTACATTTGTGTCAAAGTACACAAAATAATTCTTAAAAATAAATAAAAACTAAATATCTTGCAAAATTACGCAAAATGCACAATTACGGTTTATTACTGCAATATATAAATAAAATAAAATGTATTTATTTATAAATAAATAAATAAAAATCGATACTAGCTCATGACTAATATGATATCCCCAATCACTGATCTGCACAAGGTCATACATTACAGCCAAATGAGAACGACCGGCTATGCTAACTGTATTAACACACACACACTCAAGGACAGCTTAGTAAATGAGCGTCTCATCTTCATGGCCATTGTGTACTGACCCGGAGCGAGACCTGAATCCTTCGTCTGCCTCCGGGAGAAAAAGAAAATGTAGTGTGAAATTGGAGGGGAGTATCTGAACATGGGGGGGCTGGAAACACACTTTAGACAGTGGTGTGCGTGTGCGCGTGTGTGTGTGTGTGTGTGTGTGTGTTTGCATATGTCTTCTAGTCCTTGCATAACAGAGCAGAACAGAAGCAAGACAATGCCTGAATAGCTGTCCAAAAACATGGACATGGGAGACACTGAACTCAATCCAACACACACACACACACACACACACACACACACGAGTGAGCCAAAAGTGGGTCAGTGTGTGTAAAATAAAGATCGATATCAGTATCTGTGGCATCTGAGATCCAGGAAGCAGACACATGACCACATTTAACATCAGTGTTTTTAATATTTTTCTCTTAAAGGTAAAAATCTTGACAGGAAAAAAGGGAGCACTTACTAGTAAAGCACTTCATTTGCTTCATGCCTCTCATAACGCACAGTTTCACACATCATCCTGCAAAAAGAGAGAGAGAGCGAGAGAGCGAGAGAGAGAGAACGTCACAGGCTGTGAAAGCTAATGCAATTTGGCAGATGGCTACACATAGTGTCATCATTATTTTTTTTGTTATTTTTTTGCGTTCATCACAGTTAACGTCGTCTTCTTTTAAAAAATGATCAAAAAGGATGAAGAAAAAAACAGAAGCAGTGTTTCTGAAAAAAAGAGCCATTTTGCACTTTTATTTGCACTTAATAAATAAATAAATAAAATTTAATTTTCGCCAAAATTGTTTCACTGCCACTTCAACCGTAGTACACTATATATATATATATATATATATATATATATATATATATATATATATATATATATATATTTTTTTTTTTTTTTTTTTTTTTTTTTTTTTTTTCTTCTTTTTTTTTTTTTTTTACATATTTTTAAATACACATTTTCAACAATTTCACAGTGGGAAGGGAATTTTTTAAAGCAATTTTCACATTTTTTCACATTATTTTCCTTGCTAGAATTGTAATTTTGGTTGAGATCCATGCAAAAGAGAAACATGTTTCAGTTCAAGTCTGTAGTTGCCAAAACTACCCATTAAAAATATCCAGTTGAAATTTCAATATTCAGGCTGCGACACATATCTGAAAAGGTTTAAGTTAATCTATCGAATTCACTCGTTTATCTGTGGCATGATCCTCATTAGCTTTTTGTTGTTTAATTGACAGTTTGTTGTAAAACAAGGTAAAATTTCAGAAAGCAATTTCATATAATTAAACATTTCGTTTCAGTACCTAATGTTAATTGTTTAATGTGTTAGTGGGCGGCGCCAGGAGCTAATACTTGAGTAAACGAGTTGATGTGAAAACAATGTGTAAAGGGGTTTTGATCAGAAATCAGATCACATTTTCACTATGAGCATTTGTATTTCTGGCTTTGACCAAAACTGAAGGTTGGAATGAGCTAGAAAAATACACTATATTGCCAAAAGTTTTGGGACATCTGCCTTTACAGGCACATGAATGTAATATGAAGTTGTCCCACCCTTTGCAGCTATAACAGCTTCAACTCTTCTGGGAAGGCTTTCCACAAGGTTTAGGAGTGTGTTTATGGGAATTTTTGACCATTGCTCTAGAAGTGCATTTGTGAGATCAGGCACTGATGTTGGACGAGAAGTTCTGGCTCGCAGTCTCCACTCTAATTCATCCCAAAGGTGTTCTATCGGGTTGAGGTCAGGACTCTGTGCAGGACAGTCAAGTTCCTCCACACCAAACTCGCTCATACATGTCTTTATGGAGCTTGCTTTGTGCACTGGTGTGCAGTCATGTTGGAACAGGAAGGGGTCATCCCCAAACTGTTCCCACAAAGTTCAGAGCATGAAATTGTCCAAAATGTCTTGGTATGCTGAAGCATTAAGAGTTAATTTCACTGGAACCAAGGGGCCGAGTCCAACTCCTGAATTCAATGATTAGGAGGGGTGTTCCAAAACTTTTGGCAATATAGTGTATCTACAGATTACATGGAAAACACATTGTATTAAATGTTAAATTGTATTTATTATTGACATCAGAATGTTGCAGTAATGCCACACTGAAATGCAATTTATTTGTATAATTTTGTCTGTCCTATTCAGTAGTCTATCTTTGTCTTGAAATCTGAATTTGTGATGATTTTTTTCTCCAAGTCTGTAGCAGGCCATTTTTTTTAAGTTATATATTAAGTTAGAAACACATTTTTCTCAACTGTGAAACATTATGAAATACGAGGGTTTTTTTCCATAAAGAGTGCAATCAACCTTGAGGCTAGCTGAAGTAAACACCATCAGTCTCCTCCCCCACACACCCAACCCCCGCATCCCCTCCCCCCTCCCCGGTATCAAACACCTACAAGAAATTTACTTTTTTTTTTTTTATATATTTCAGGGATGATTTTAACTCTCACACCACCACAGAGCACCACAACAGATTCCTAACGCTATAACAAAAGTCAGAAACCACACTGTTGAGAGTTCACATCAGTTCCTGTGACAGGCATTCCTGAGGACGCCTGTAGACCACTGAAGGGGGCCTCACAGGCCTCAGGGTTAGGAATGTTCTGGAACACCCAAGTCATGCGGTTTAGTGTTGTTGTTCCTGAAGCTAATCCGGTGTGAGGACATACAGTGACCTGAGAAATCATACTGAGGGATTGAAACACTGAAATAAAACACATTTCTAAAAAGAGATTTTCTGCTTCTTTGAGTTTCTCTGATTCTTGGTTTGGTTTTTTGTACTTCTTTCCACATAATGTTCACTGTGTTTTCGAAAAGATTTCATATAAAACATGTTCCTGAGGTAAAAACCCTCTGGTGAATTCTGCTGAATGCTATGGTGGACTCCATAGAGATTTGAACTGTAATTACTGTGTAACTGCAGCTGTACAGGGTCTTTTAATTGCAAAGTTTCACCATGTCTGAGAGAAATATTGACATTCCCAATAAGTTTGTTCTATTTGCACTGTCGGCTACATCGTTCAAACATATACATGTTTACATCTACATCAACACTTTCCCAGCTACATGCTAACCAAACTGATAGCCTTCCTCTTTAGCTAGCTTCTATTCACAGCATCCATGCTTCCCAATACATTTGTTCTATTTGCACTGTCATTAAACCTATACAACATCTATATAAACGCTTTCCCAGCTACACACTTGACAAATTGTTAGCCTTCTTCTTTAGCTAGCTTCTATTCACAGCATCCATGCTTCCCAATAAGTTTGTTCTATTTGCACTGTCATTACACCTTTACAACATCTATAACACTTTCCCAGCTATACGCTAGAAAAATTGTTAGCCTTCCTCTATAGCTAGCTTCTATTCACAGCATCCATGCTTCCCAATACGTTTGTTCTATTTGCACTGTCATTAAACCTATACAACATCTACAGTGGTGTGAAAAAGTGTTGGCCCCCTTCCTGATTTCTTATTTTTTTCAGACTGATAGATCTCAATTACTTTCTTTCTCATTTGTTTTTGAATGTCTTTGGATCTCGGCATGATGTCTAGCTTTTGAGGATCTTTTGGTCTACTTCACTTTGTCAGGCAGGTCCTATTTAAGTGAGTTCTTGATTGCAAACAGGTGTGGCAGTAATCAGGCCTGGGTGTGGCTAGAGAAATTGGACGCAAAGTCAGGTGTGATAAACCACAATTAAGTTATGTTTTAACAGGGGGGGGCAAACACTTTTTCACACAGGGCCATAAAGTTTTGGATTTTGTTTTCCCTTAATAATAAAAACCTTCATTTAAAAACTGCATGATGTGTTTACTTGTGTAATCTTTGACTAATATTTAAATGTGTTTGATTATCTGAAACATTAAAGTGTGACAAACATGCAAAAAATAAAGAAATCAGGAAGGGGGCCAAGACTTTTTCACACCACTGCATATAAACGCTTTCCCAGCTACTCGCTAGCCAAATTGTTAGCCTTCTTCTTTAGCTAGCTTCTATTCACAGCATCCATGCTTCCTAGCTTCCTTTTTAAGCAAACATTCTTTCTTTAGCTTTGGTTAAATGCATGAATTCACAATTTCTATTTCAGGTATAAGATACAGCACAGAAAAGACTCCCCGAGGCTTATTTTTCTTCAGATGAAGTAAATATGAGGAAATGTGATTGTCATGGGATTTTTTGTAACAATCTTAACGATTTAAGGTTTCTGTTACACTGGTAGGTTGTAATTGAGTTAGACCTTCATTATGGATGTGTATATCCATTAGTACACTTTAATCAAGGTTTTTTTTATTTTTTATTTACAGGTTCTCCGTCATTCAGTTCAATTAGAAACCCTCTGAGGAGATAATATATCTGATTTTTAAAGTGTTAACACAAATATATGTGTGGGAATTTTATTATTCATATATAAAATATTAATAATTATATAAAAATGTACCTTTTCACACAGTAGTGTTAAGGTTTCACAATCTACAGATTGCCTGACCATCGGTTCTATGACCGATCAGTCGGTTTTCATTAATAACATGATAGCAGGAGCTGACAGTTAGTGCTTAGAAACAAATTAGAGTTTATTATTAATATTACTATTATCCAATATTAAGTCTTTGTAAGATTTTCAGAAATTAAGATGATGCATCTGAAGCACTAATATCTCTTAAAAATGTTCTACAGTTCATTACCGTGCTATTTTATATGACTGCAAAACACACTGGCGGACACTAGGGGGTGCGCTTAATACACGCTTAATCCATAATATAAACTGCATTTAATCAATTTTATGAACTTCACTTGAATCATCTCTTACGTTACTTATTTCATTTGAATAACCTAATTATAAAGTAATATTTTTGTTTATTTCACATCAATAAACATGAAGATCTGTTCAGTTTCTTCCACTGGACAGTTATATGAAGTTCTGAAAAGTGATGGTCTTCTCTAAAGGATATTTTTCTTTTGCATGTATCTCAATAATGACTCAAAATCACACAATGTGGAAATTCTGGTTGCATTGTATTATTCAATACATCACGCTATGACACGTTCTGACCCATATACAATATATTAGCATACAAATATTCATCCCTCTCGGCAAATCCACAAATCCATCCATCCACCCACACGCTCGCCTTTACCTTAGCTGATGTTCTCTGAGATTGGACAGAGCCTCCATACCGTGTAGATATGAATACACAATCTCCAAATCCTACAAAGGAAACAGAAAGAGAAGAGAGATCAGGATTTCTTCAAAACACACACAAACACACAGACTCACACATACAAACACACACACACACACAGACATACATAGAGTCGCACACACAGACACACACAGAAACACACACATATTGTGGGTGAAGGGCTGCAGTCAGTACACTCTTGCTCTGTTAGCGGGAGTGATTAAATGGAATTAGAGAAATGTTGAATGTTCATACGCAGAAACAAACAGTGCTTAACACCTCCAAAACACCTCCATGTAAATCCACTGAAATCAGACTCTCCTTTATACCACACAGGACACGTCACTGACAGCCGAGTATAAACATTCTGAAAACATTTAGCTCTTTCAGACCTACAGAATAAAAACACACTTAACACACAGACTATGGAATTATAGAAACCCAAGAGGAGGAAATTACTGCCGTCACTCAGAACACGCACCAACTCGCCGTGTGATGCTCTGAAAATTCACAATTTGATATAAAACACTTTGATGTGTTTAGAGAAAAATAATATAATCGAATGAATAGCAACACGATGACGTTTTGGTCTAATCTACGAAACGTAACGTACAAAATGTCACCTTTTCTTAGGTAAAGGGGCTACAAACTTTCGCACTCAACTGTAAATACAAATCAATTTACACCAAAGCAAACAGGGCAAGCTTTGCCTCTCAGTTGAAAAAATTGTGAAGCGATTTACATTCAAAGTGGAATTTTATTTGACCGCTGGTACGAGATTTAACAGATTTTTACAGAAAAACAAACAAACAAACAAACAAAAAAAAAGCAGGAAAAAAGATCTAATAAGGACGTAAATACTCCACATACACAAACATTCACTTGGAAATAAGCAGTGCAACAATGAGGCGAGTCAGAGAGAGAGAGAGAGAGAGAGAGAGAGAGAGAGAGAGTGTGTGAGTGTGTGTGTGTGTGTGTGGCAGACCACACAGTGCCCCCTGTCCTTTCCCTACAGCACACCACTCCACAGCACTGGGCCACCTTTGTGCTCACAAAGGCATGCTGGGATAGCGGTGGGACAAAAGAGGCTCTGTCCTCACACAATTTAGCTCTCAGACAGTCTAAATTACCACACACACACACACACACACACACACACACACACACACACACACACACACACCTCATTAAAGGTTAGCATTTGATATTTCCTGGTAATATTGAGATCATCAAATCAACAAATCTTATGTTACATGAATAAAAACTGGCCATTTTGCATTAAAAAGAAGAAACAAATATTTTCTTTTACTTTTAGAAGATTTTAACTTTCATTAAAGCAACATTTTTAGACAGTTTCGACACAGTGAGCTCAGATCACACGTTTAATCACATGTCTGACGAGCAGCTCGTCCTTTGTCTCCACCTAGCGGTACTCCACAGAACTGCAGCACTTTATAATCAAAGATGTAAAGCAGAAAAAAAATCTCTCACACGCATTTAAATCCATGTTCTGCTTTTTTCAGGTCGTAATTAATATCCATAACTCGCTATGATTGTTTGACAACATCTCTGATTGTTTTGCGTCAAATTTAAGACATAAAGCCTGCCTTCTCATTCCATGTTACATGTATGAAATAAACGACAAAGGAACAAAGCGTTAAAAGGAAATCTTTGGAAAATCATGCTCAGGAGCGTGATTAATATGATGAGATGAGGATGAGAGTTAATATGAAATTTATTTATTTATTATTTAATTTATTAATCCACAGCAAATTGGTGAATAATATTTATTATTATTATTATTATTATTATTATTATTATTATTATTATAACTATAAAATATATATTATGATTATTATAAATGTAAAAAGAATTATTATCCTTTTTTTAATTTTACATAATTGTATTAGGTCTATAGTTTCATTCGATGCTCTGGAACATCCACAAAGCATGTTATGTCCTATTATCACGTTATAGCAGCGATAAACGCTCCTTCCCAAATCAGTCACTATTTCTCTCTCTCTTTCTCTCTCCAGAAAAAAAAATTGAATAAATTTTTAGTGTCTAAAAACTTACACTTTTACCACATGACTCATGTAAAGTGCTGCCACTGCTTCGTCACAAAATGGCTATAGGCTTTGCAGCGCATCGGTCATAGACGTCCACGTGCATTTGTTTTTCTCTGAAATTTGCCTTGAAGCTGTAACTGCTGTGAAAGCTCCTTATATAGAATGTTAATCAACAGATTTGAGAACCCAACACTGCTGTGCTGTTAAAAAAAAAAAGCGCTGAAGGGATTTGGCCTGATTATATATACACAACATCTAATAAATCTCAGGTTGTATTGACAAGCATTTAATGAAACTATTTACTAATTGCTTTTCTGAGAGATGTTAATCGTCGGCATCATTCTCAAAATCTAAACGCAAATATCCAATAATCTTTTTTAGTTTTGTTTTGCTTGTTTTCAACAGGAGATAAATCAGTAAGAAAACTATTTGGCGCAATTACACAGATCAGCCACTAGGTGTCAGTCAAATCTAGCTTTTTCTCAGCGCTGTCTCTGGCTGACTGGAATGAAACAAAAACCAGAGAAAGCTTTGTTTTCTCCCAAAAATGCTCCTGAATACAACATGGAAAGAATGTATGGAACTCCGTTTCTTTATCTCTGACGTCCATAGCGTACATTCCATCTCTCATTTCATCACAGGTTAATGACAGGATGCAAACACGACCTCAGCCCTGAAACCTCTATAGTGCTTAAAAGAGCATATACTGTACAAATAATATATATCTCTCATTTCTGCTCTCTGAAGATTATTCAGATCCGAAATACATCCAGTGATGTAAAGACGTACGTGTTTGTTTGGTGAGCTCAGACGGTGGCTGATGTAACCGGTGCGGTCTCAGGTCACGAGATCAAGCAATTATGCCAAACACTGAATCAAGGTAATTACCTGGGCCGTAATTATGAGGCAATTGATATTCAAGAGCACAAAGAGCCAAAGACAGACACTTTCCATACACAACACGCCCACCCTTAAACTCCTATCCACACACACACAAAAAATCACAACCGAACAATCGCTACAGATCAGTGAGGCTTTGCCAAATCTGTACTTGATCTTTTCCTATATCAATCATCTCTCTCTCTCTCTCTCCCCATGAAGAAAAAAACTGGGAGGAGTTTTCAGCATAATACACACTATTCACAACACCCTGTTACTTACAGTGTTACAAAGGACCTCTGCTTACACTGGCTTGCATACGTATTCACCCCCCAATGAACTTTTCCACATTCTGCCGTGTTATAAACCTGGAACTGAACTGGGATTAGACCTAAAAAAAAATGTTACAATGCTAATTCTAGTCCCCAGTTTACCCTGCAGGATGGCCTCCTCCTTTATAAAACAGTTGTGCCATATTCCTTTGGTAATGTTTTCATGATCATAATAGTGTTTGTTTCTCTGGCTTCTTCAAGGAAGTGGTGTATTTACATTGAGGTCCCATGACACTTTATTTACACACAGGACCATCTTCATTTAAATATCACTTTTCATGCCACCAGGAGGTGAAAACACTGTTGTTTAGGTCTTAGTTTTCTGGTAAAGAGTGATATTCAACCCACTTCAGCATGGTATCTGGTTTAGATTCATGACAATCAAGTTCTTACGTCCAGATTACAGGGGGGTGGGGGTGCACGGTCTAGAAGCATCACATTGATCCCTCTCTTTCCTTTCTCCGTCTCACGTTCAACGACTTCCTCTCGAGCTCCCCTGGGATGACACATGCTCCGTGCCCTGCGATTGGCCAGAAGACAGAAAGCTAAGAACCTTTCTTAAGTGGCCACACCTAATTGGCCCCGCTCCTCCCCCAAGGCTAGGCTGCGGTTACCGTGGTAACAAGACGAGTGGCAAGACCCTTAGAGACCAAAACAGAGGGGGTGATGAAAACCCAAGGGACGAGTGCAACACTTCAGCAAAGACCCCCTCTGTTCACGTAAGCTGTTAGGAAGCTTCCCAAAAGCATGTGTAGCACTCAAACACAACTCTAACACAAAATACACACAAAAAAAAAATTATTTATTCATGACAAAATGGTACATGTGGGAAAACGTTTTTTTTTAAGTATTTATTTAGTTTCTGATCAGACCTTAAATAAATGCGATTTCTATGCAGAAGGGTGAAAAACAACCAAAGGTCACATGACATGAAGCTTGAGGTAACCATGGTGTCCTTCTCCCAAAATATATCAACAAACTGGAAAAGATAGATAGATAGATAGATAGATAGATAGATAGATAGATAGATAGATAGATAGATAGATAGATAGATAGATAGATAGATAGATAGATAGATAGATAGATAGATAGATCTATTTTCTAGATAGAATTTTTTTTTTTTTCTCTGAAACAAATAAGTCATTGTGTAACCCATGGGTATATTTGCCCAGTATCGTAATGTGATTTGTGCACTATTTTTCACTATTTATTTTTAAAAAAAAAAAATTCAGTGTTCTTCTGAATCACATTGCTAACTGTAACCCTAACACCGAGCTTCGTGCCTCAGCAGGGTTGCGGAGTTTAGTGTATCCAGAGCTGTGCTGTATCTCTGTTCCGCGCTGACAGCTCTCCTCATTAGAACCGTTTATCTCCTCGCCACATGGCTAATTCTGCTAAGCTAACAGCCCTCATCTGCCAGCCAGATGACTACCGTCACTGTGCTTAGCAGTCATAGTTAAGCTAACTCAAGTGAGTCTGAAAAATTTTCTGCATGCTTTTATTTTCTCGGTTAAATTCAAGCTTTTGAAAGTATTTTTGTTTCAGTGAGATTCTCTTGAACATGAGATTTCCAGATCGTCTGGAATTTTAGCTAAGAATGAGAATTAGCATAAAATTACCAAATACAGCATGTCACATAAGGAAAAAGCAAACACCTGACTTTTTCTTGCTTAAAAATTATAAAATAACTGTTTACTGGATAACAGAATCAACTTGCTCAGGAACCGGTGTGAAAAATAACTGTTGTGGATGCTATATGCTAACAAAAAATAATACTAGTTTAAATCAGTATTACTAATTACCAAAAATTCTCAATTTATTTATTGCTTTAACCTGACTCAGTGTCTCAGTGCTCGCTGTCGTGAACTGCTCAGACAAAGCAAGTTTCCCTGCACTGCTCTGCCTTGAGGATTGTTACCATGGTAACACTGTTAACAGTCAACTAGCTGCAACTGACATCAGTTTACAACTAACTAGCTAGCTTGCTATCCATATCAGATTTATTACTGCAGATGAAATAGAGGTTGGTGTGACTCATGGAGGTTAATGAGGAGGTTGTTTGTCTTCCTTCATTGTAGCTTTGGAGACATCGAGCTGCTTGTGTGACTTAGTCATAGTCTTATCACACGGCAAAATAAAAGCATGAAAAATAGATTTTTGGGTTTTTTGGTACAGTGCAACTTTGGAATGCGAAATATTTTGATTCAAATCAGTGGATATTCACTAACTGGAGAAATTCCAGGGAAAGCCAGTTTTGGTTCTAATGGTCACAAACCATGAACCGTGCCCTGTGATTGGTCCATGCACTGTGATTGGTCCGTGCCCTGTGATTGGTCAAAGCCAGAAAGCTAAGAGCCTTTCTTAAGTGGCCACAAGGCCCTTCACCCAAGGCCGGACAGCAGTTACCGTGGTAACAAGACAAGTGACAAGACCCTTAGGGACCAGAGAGGGGGGAAGATGATGAAAGCACTTTTTGCGTTATTCCAGGAATGTGGGAGCATACTGGGTAAGGTGTTGGACTACTGATCGGAAGGTTGTGAGTTTGAATCCCAGGTCCACTAAGCTGCCACTGCTGGGCCTCTGAGCATGGCCCTTAACACTCAATTGTATAAAAATTAGATACATTTTAAGTCGCTCTGGATAATGCAGACTGCCAAATAGCAGAAATGTAAATGTAAAAATTAAATAATGATCATGAACGCTATCGACAGCTACAACTCTGAGTAACCATGTCTTAGTAGTTAAGGTTCTGTTCTGCTAACCAGAAGATGGTCAGTACGAATCCCAGGACCATTAGGAAGCCTCAGCAGACTTTTTACAATTTAAAAAAATGTGTGTTATCTTTGATATGGTGAAGTTTTCTTTGAGGTGATATGATGTGATTTATGGAAGGAGTCTCCAGTGTAACCCTGAGTAACAGTGTCTTCGTGGTTAAGGTTATTTTCTGCTAACCAGAAGGCCATTGGTTCGAATCCCAGGCTCGCCAGAACACCTCAAGTGGAACCTTACTGAAACCTGTAAGCTTGGTTGAATTCATTCACGTTGCAGTTGCACTATAATAGTTGCTGAAACTTTAGCTCCATTTTTTCTTTGACTATAAATAGATTTTGGCTTAAACTGTCAACAAACTGTCGCTTTACCTTCCAGCAAATACACAAACACGACAGAAATGTTTCACGCTCTTGTACACATCACTGATCCAAATTTGAAAGAACACAGTACAGCACTTTTTATTTTATTTTATTTTTTTAATTAAACCCCAGAGACCAGTCTGCTTGACAGAAAGCGACTTGCGGTCATCTCAGAATAGAAGTCCTCTTGGGAAAGGGTGCTAACTCTAGCGCTGATGCAATAAAATGCTTTTGTTATTAGCTCAGAGATATGGCAGCGTTCCCTGTAAAGCATCTAGACTTCAGGCGGTGGGAAAATGAGACTCAGCCATGATAATGTGAAGTGTCTGGTGCGATTAGTACAGCCTGGACACCTGTTACACCATGTGCCAACCTTAACGCCGGTCACCCGCCCGCTCTGGCGTCATAGAAGTGCGTCCTGTGTGCCATCTGTACTTCTGGGCGAGTTGTATATTGCCCTGTCCTTGAATCTCGATCGAGAGCCACTACATGCCTTTAGGGTATTTTTATTCGTTGTCAGGCTACAGCAGGTGGAGTCTCTGCATACAAAAGCAAGGTCACCGCTGGGAGCAACTGTCCGTACACACACTCAGGACAGCAGATATGGCAGAGAGCTGTCAAATTCTTCATTCTGATCGGTCGAGAAGGTGATTATTCATTTTCTAGAACTCATCCTGATACGCTTTCCATCATTTCTAATTTCTATCAATCAAAAATATGTATAATCTTTGATACAGTGCATTTTCTTTGAGGAGTCTCCGGTTTTTTTCTTAAAAAAGGTTATAGCTGCTATAATGTAAGATGTACCAGTTATAATAACATTACATAGATACCTAGAATTTTTAAAACATGTTTTGTTTTGCTTTTGAAACATGTTGGCAATGTTAAATTAAAAAAAGAATAAAAAAAAAAAAACTAAGAATAAAACAAATTCAAATTAAAAAATAAATAACTAAATATTTTTAATATTGTTGGCAAATTGCTGTGATATAAGAGGAACTCAAAAATATATATATAAAAAAATATATACTGTTTTTATTTTTTTTTTCTTTTTTCCTATAAACTACACCCCCCTGAGTGTTAAAGAATTTCCAAACAGATTTTTTTTTTCTTTTCACCAAATACTAGAAACAAACATCCCACATTCACCACAAGATAAAGACCCACATAAAGAAAAGAAGAAGCGTGAAAGTTTTGAGAAAACATGAAAGTTTTGGGCTTAAAAAAAAAAGGAAATGACAGACAGGAAAGTCTGGGAGGTAATCTTATTCTTAATCTTACTTCCAGATCTAGTTTTAACCTTGAAAATTCTATAGCCAAACCAAATAAGTGTGGAATTATTGTATAGTTATAAATAAGAATAAGAATAGGTCATAAATGCCACTGACAAAGTGAACAGTGTGTTTTTAGGAATTTTTAAACATAAAATTATAATGCTAAAAAAAATGCTGTATAATGACATGAACTATAGGCAGGATGAGGATAACGCTACACAAACGGGACAAAAACTAAATTTGGATTTTAACATAAAAAATGAAAAATTGTCCATGGCTAGGGTCAGAAAAAATTATAAAATAATGTAATAAAATAAAATGTAAAAAAAAAAAATCCTTGTACATTATACATTGTTTTAAAATGCTTTTTTTATTTTGAATTTTTCATTAAGTAGGCAGAATTTAGGGGGTGTATTTTACACTGTTTGTGCAAACACACACACACACACACACACACACACACACACACACACACACACACACACACACACACACATTCTCTTCCTGGCCGTCATACACAATTTAATTCCTGAGGGAGTGCTGTGAACCTGCTGGCCTTGTCAGTCTCTCAGCAGAAGTAAATCAGCAGGGAGACCAAAACACAGCAGCTTTTTGCTTCAAATTAGAAAAGCCTGAGTTGTTCTGCTGGATGAGGTTCTTTCTCTCTCTCTCTCTCTCTCTCTCTCTCTCTCTTTCGCTCTCTCTCACTCACTCTTTTTTCCCCCGCACAAGAGCACACAGCCAAGCCTCCTGATACATGTGCTGACGACAAAAAAAAAAAAACCTGTTAATTAAAACAGAGAGAAATTCATCCGAGCTCCTCCATCTCTTCTTCCTTTAATTAGAGCGAGACAGAAGCCTCGAATCCAGCATCTGGTGCAAGTCAAGGATTTCAGAACTGGCATATGTTGTTAGTTTTGGAAGCTTCCAAAACTGACGATGCCAGTTGCAGACAGGAAGTGATTAGATTGCAGACGAGCATCGATGATGCGGGACGGGTGCGATAACTCAGCCATCGTACAAGGCAACACCTCACAGCCAGGCGTCGCTTTTCACGCTTTGCAGAAAGCTCGAGTCCTGCCAGGAGCTGTATTATTCATGCCTGTAAAGGGTGTAAATAATTGACAGAGATGCTCCACTTTGTCAGCGTCAAGGCCGGTCACATGCTCATCTGTGTATCTTTCCTGCGTGACCCTCTAAAAGAATCCAGGATTAACCCTATCATGGTCCATTCTGCATGTTAGTTTCTGCAAACTGAATGGATCTGGGGTGCCAATACTTTTAACATACAATGAAAGCAGAAAAAGCACAAAAAATTCGTCTGAATCTCAAATGGAGTTCTAACAGACATGTAGTGCACTAGGTAGGGTGTACACTGCCTCTATGTAGCACCCTATGCAGTGAGATAGTCTGACCAATCAAAAGCCTTTCAACTTTCTGGCTCCACCCCCTTGGCACAAATCGAAACTAACCTCAACAAGGGTTAATTAAGCTGCGTCCCAAATAACGCACTACACACTAAACACTACAGTGCATCCAGAAAATATTCACAGCACTTCACTTTTTCCACATTTTATGTTACAGCCTTATTCCAAAATGAATTAAATTAATCAAAATTCTACAAACAATACACCATAATGACAATGTGAAAAAAAGTTTGTTTGAAATCTTTGCAAATTTATTAAAAAAATAAATAAATAAAAAATTCACATGTACATAAGATTTCACAGCCTTTGCCATGACCCTCAAAATTGAGCTCAGGTGCATCCTGTTTCCATTGATCATCCTTGACCACTTGAGATGTGTCTACAACTTGATTGGAGTCCACCTGTGGTACATTCAGTTGATTGGACATGATTTGGAAAGGTACAAACTTGTCTATATAAGGTTCCACAGTCAACAGTGCATGTCAGAGCAGAAACCAAGCCATGAAGTCCAAGGAATTGTCTGTATACCTCCGAGACAGGATTGTATCGAGGCACAGATCTGGGGAAGGGTACAGAAAACTTTCTACAGCATTGAAGGTCCCAATGAGCACAGTGGCCTCCATCATCCGTAAATGGAAGAAGTTTGGAACTACCAGGACTCTTCATAGAGCGGGCCGCCCGGCCAAACCGAGTGATCGGGGGAGAAAGTCCTTAGTCAGGGAGGTGACCAAGAACCTGATGGTCACTCTGAAAGAGCTCCAGCGTTTCTCTGTGGAGAGAGGAGAACCTTCCAGAAGAACAACCATCTCTGCAGCACTCCACTTATTAGGCCTGTATGGTAGAGGGGCCAGACGGAAGCTGCTCCTCAGTAAAAGGCACATGACTGCCCACCTGGAGTTTGCCATAAGGCACAGACTCTCAGACCATGAGAAACAAAATTCTCTGGTCTAATGAAACAAAGATTGAATTCTTTGGTCTGAATGGCAAGCATCATGTCTGGAGGAAACCAGGCACTGCTCATCACCTGGCCAATACCATCCCTACAGTGAAGCATGGTGGTGGCAGCATCATGCTGTGGGGATGTTTTTCAGCATCAGGAACTGGGAGACTAGTTAGGACAACAAACCTAAGCACACAGCCAAGATAACAAAAGAGTGGCTATGGGACAACTCTGTGAATGTCCTAGCCAAAATCCCAGCTTGAACTCGACTGAACATCTCTGGAGAGATCTGAAAATAGCTGTGCACTGATGCTCCAAAGTGTCAGAGTAGGAAGTCTGTATTTTAAATATGTTAGCAGTTTAATTCAAACAAAAAAAAAAGGTCACAATTGTAAAGATTTTACGACATCCCCAACATTCACTATCCCTGTCAAAGCCACGCCCTTAAAACACCTGCTGAGGCAAGGTAAAGGAGCGGAGCATCACTGACAGACTCTTCTTTGTTCTGAGTGTTCGGATGTTGGTAGACATCACTTTTTTTTTGCTTCTCTTCTGAAGAGATATTTTATTCACATTACTAGCATGTCCCCAGAGCATAGCAAGAATATTTTCATATCTAGGACAATATTGTGTATTAAAAAGCATGTTTTCATTTATAACCTAAATAATTTACATCTCAAGCTTGAATTTTATGTCCTGAATTTCTACAAATTCAAAGGTAATTTAATAAAGTGTGCCAGAGAAAGAGCTTCAAACGCCAACAAGATAGATCTTAGAAAATCTCTATGGCAATGCAAGCTCTTTGAACCTCGCAACAGAGCAGCGAAACTCAGAGAGCGACGAAGAACTCTCTCATTGCGGCTACTAATAGATGCGAGTGCTGGCATCATGGCATAGCACAACACACACTCGTTAAATAATTCAGCATGGAGGCAAGGAGGCGAGGAGGCTGCAAGGTCCAAGACGACGGAGCAGAAGTGCACGGGAGCTTCTCCAGCGATCGATACCCTACAAAACCAACGATCCTGTTCCCATCTGAAATCCATCAATAAATAACTCAATTGTGGGTTTTGATTAATTTGCTAACATCTGAATTTTAAAGGATTAGAAGAATGTAGACCGGAAAGGTGGGAGATGCGAACGCTGAGCGGAATTTAAATCCCCGTTTGAGGACGTGTTAAGGAGCGGTATTAAATTGCACTGAATCCTGAGAACCTTTTCCTTACTGATTAGGAATCAGTGGTTCTCAAATCTGTGTTGAAAACAAGCAAAGTCTAAATAGTCTAGGATTTCATACAGTCAGTCAACAATACATCAGACAAACATATCTAGCTTTTTTAATGCATTTTAACTCAACAGATTAAAAGACATTTCGGTCTGTCAGAGGTCAGAATTCTGGCCGTCAAGTGGTTACGGCTTTATCCGTTTCCTAATAATGTAACCTTGACACCTCGATCCCACATCCTGCTATCTGTGAACAAGTGTTTATACTTGCTCCAAGAAAGATATAAAGAGACAGAAGTACTCTACTGCATGCAAATATTATTTTTGTTATTTGTTATGATGATATTTCAACAAAACAAAAATTGCTACAAGAATGCACTATAAGCAATAAAAGAAATATATATTTTGTAAATAATTGAAATTTCAAATTTTCAATTTAAAAATTGAATAAAAAAATTTACAAAAAGAAAACTTTGAATTTATTTATTTCATAAAACAATTTATTAATTTAAAAAAGAAACAACGGCTTTAAAGAGAACCCTACCTCACAGTGAAAAGAATAAATGATGAAATAGTTTTTAAAATAATTCAATTGAATTCATAAAAAAAAAAAAACAATGCCACCAAAAAAGTAAACAAATATAAAATTATGTTCGTTTGTGTTCTTAATTATGATAATTTATCAGACTTTCTCTTAATCATCATTTATTCTTAAACAAGGTTATTTTTACATAAATGTGTTATATTTTTATCGTTTGTTTTTAATATATTATTAATAAATATATTTAGTTATTCTTAAATAATGTTTTTAAATAATTTAACTTAGTTCCAATTAAAAAGTCATTTTTACAATCATTTTATTATTTTTCCAAAATAATAAAAGGAGGCCGAGTGATGATAAGTGATGAGGCATAATCCATTTTATACAGTCAAAATTATAATTATGTGATGATTTAATTGTGATTTTTGCTTTAAAGTGACGTGTGAACAGGAACATCTGACTCAGCATCACTTTCAGTCTTTGTTTCCTTTTCACACATCCTTACCAGAAGGAACGAAAGACACAAAAAGGGAGCAAAAATCAAACCAAAAAAGCAAAAAGAGGAAGCGTAATTTGAGAAATGAGACACGCCATTCATCTTGGAATGAGTGCACTTGAACATGCCGTCTCTTTATACAGACATCTGAGATGGGCCAAATTTTCACAGCATATACAATAACAGCATTCATTGTGTTTGGACAGGAAACAACGCAGGGCGACAGAACCGAGCAGATCTGACTGTTTTTTTTCTTTTGCGAAGATCTCTCTTGCATCTTTATTTTTGAGCTTGTGTTTGACTAACAGCTCTGACATTCGAGCTAGAGGTGAGATCTTTCTCCACGTTCTGAGCCACAAGCGAGAAAACATTCAAGGAACGTAAAGCTTTCAACCGCATCACGACGCACAGCTGGGAACAGAGCCAAGTAACTCGGCAGATAACATTTGCTCTTTCCGCTTCACATAAACTAAACCAACACTCTTGCAACAGTCAACATAATCTTACATGACACACACACACACGTTACTGGAGCCATTTCCAAGAATAAAGCACACAAAAAAAATGTAACCGGGTGAAAACAGAAAGGAGTTTGAGGGATAGAATGCTAGTGAGCTTCACACAATACAATAATCTAAAGTCAGCTAGCTTTCTAGCTAAATAAATAAGTCTTTATTTTGCTTTCTATCATACATACATGCATGCATACTGCTTTACACAATATAACAGTAAGACTTTATGTAGCTTGGTAGCAAACCTGACAATACATCTTTACCCTAGCTAGCTTGCTAGCAATCATGACTACTGGCTTAAACCATATAAAAGTCAATACCTATCAGACCTGGCTAACTACACAAGAGTTGGCCTTACTTTAGCTAGCTTGCTAGCAACCTTGACTTTTTAGTTTGCACAATATAATAGTAACAAATTTATAGCAAACCATGGCTACTGCTCTACATGATATAATAGTGTAACTAATATTAGGTAGACAGATAACAGTTAGCTAGCAATCTATGTTAATTTTATTTACCCTTGACTAGTACTTCAGTCATAATAACAACAATTCAAAATAGTACTTTATGTACAACATATAACATCTTTCGTACATTTAAAATTTACCTCATAATTAACTAGTTAAATAGTTAACTTTGACTTGTAATTTAGTCATAATGACAATAATAGTATTTTATGTACAATATATAGCATCTTTTGTGCATTTAAAATTTACCTCATAGTTTACTGAATATTGTGTAGGTAAAAACAGTTAGCATGTTTGCTAGCAATCTTTCTTAATTTTAGTTAACCTTGACTAGCCTTGTAGTCATGACAACAGAACAGTACAACAAAACCTTTTATGCTTAGGCAGTGAAATAAAATAATGAAATAAGCAAATAATAATAAATATAATAATAATAATAATAATAATAATAATAATAATAATAATAATAATAATAATAGCAGTAAAAGAAAATAATAAGAATATAATGTATCTACGTATAAAAATAATGCAAAATTAGTGTATCAGTAAATGCAAAATAAAAGCTAGCTGGTCATGAAAATGTGTTTTTAGCACTTTAGTAAATAACAGTTAGCTTTTAAGCAAAACTGGGTACTGCTTTAGGAGTAAAGCCTTATGTTAACAATACAGGCTAATAACTTTAACAGCACATGGGTTGTCCTAATTTTATATAGCTAACTAGTTGCTTTACGGCTACTAAATGACAATATAATAGCTTAATGCTAGGTAGCCTACTTAGATAGCTTTGCTTTATTATCATTTAATTACATAATATTTAGCATTAATACTAATATAATACTAATATTAGCTACCCTGTTTAATAACTTCGCATAATTCTAATGTTGGATAAAGAATACTAGCCAAGCTCAAGCTTAGCTTCAAACGTTACCCTCAGTATTGCCGTGGTATCTAGCTAGCTTAAACTAGCTAGTTTTCTTCTTCTTCTTCTTTCGGCTTTTCCCTTCAGGGGTCGCCACAGCGAATCATCTCTCTCCACCTATCCCTATCTTCTGCATCCTCAACACTTGCACCCTCTAGCTTCATATCCTCATTAATTACATCCATATACCTCCTCTTTGGTCTTCCTCTTTGCCTCCTGCCTGGCAGCTCCATGTCCAACATTCTCCTACCAATATACTCACTCTCCCTCCTCTGAACATGTCCAAACCATCTTAATCTGGCCTCCCTAACTTTGTCCCCCAAACGTCCAACATGAGCTGTCCCTCTGATGTACTCGTTCCTAATCCTGTCCAACCTTGTCACTCCCAAAGAGTACCTCAACATCTTCAGCTCTGCTACCTCTAGCTCTGACTCCTGTCTCTTCCTCAGTGACACTGTCTCTAAACCATACAGCATGGCCGGTCTCACCACTGTCCTGTACACCTTCCCCTTGATTCTCGCTGATATTTTCCTATCACACAGAACTCCCGACACCTTTCTCCACCCATTCCAACCTGCCTGCACTCGCTTCTTTACCTCTTTCCCACACTCTCCATTACTCTGGACTGTTGACCCCAAGTACTTAAACTCCTGTACCTTCTTCACCTCTTCACCCTGTAACCTTACTGTTCTACTTCCCTCCCTTTCATTCACACACATGTACTCAGTCTTACTACGACTGACCTTCATTCCTCTTCTCTCCAGCGCAAACCTCCACCTCTCCAGGTTTTCCTCCACCTGCTCCCTGCTCTCACTACAGATCACAATGTCATCTGCAAACATCATTGTCCAAGGAGACTCCTGTCTGACCTCCTCTGACAACTGGTCCATCACTATAGCAAACAGGAAGGGGCTCAGAGCCGATCCCTGATGCAGTCCCACCTCCACATTGAACTCCTCTGTCTGACCTACAGCACACCTCACCACTGTCCTGCTCCTCTCATACATGTCCTGCACCACTCTGACATACTTCTCTGCTACTCCTGACTTCCTCATACAGTACCACAGCTCTTCTCTTGGCACCCTGTCATACGCTTTCTCCAAGTCTACAAACACACAGTGCAACTCCCTCTGACCATCCCTATACTTCTCCATCAAAATCCTCAGAGCAAAAATTGCATCTGTTGTGCTCTTTCTGGGCATGAAGCCATACTGCTGCTCACAAATTTCCACTACCTTCCTTAACCTAGCTTCCACTACTCTTTCCCATAGCTTCATTGTATGGCTCATAAACTTTATCCCCCTATAGTTGCTGCAACTCTGCACGTCACCCTTATGCTTAAAGATCGGCACTAACACACTTCTTCTCCATTCCTCAGGCATCCTCTCACTCTCTAAAACCCTGTTGAACAAACTAATTAAAAATTCCACTGCTGCCTCTCCCAGACACTTACAGACCTCCACCGGGATGTCATCAGGACCAACTGCCTTCCCACTTTTCATCCTCTTCAAAGCCTTCCTGACTTCATCCTTTCTAATCTTATCTACTTTCTGTTCCACAGAGTTCACCCCTTCTACTCTTTTTTCCCCTCTCATTTTCCTCATTCATCAGCTCCTCAAAGTATTCCTTCCATCTCCTCTGTACACTCTCCTCACTTGTGAGCACCCTTCCATCTCTATCCTTAATAACTCTAACTTGCTGCACATCCTTCCCATCTCGATCCCTCTGCCTAGCTAACCTGTACAAGTCCTTCTCTCCTTCTCTAGTGTCTAACCTAGTTAACAACTCGTCATATGCCTTCTGCTTGGCCTTAGACACCTCCCTCTTCACTCTGCGCTGTAACTCCTTGTATTCCTGTCTATTCTCTTCTGTCCTGTCCATGTCCCACTTCTTCTTGGCTAACCTCTTCCTCTGGATACTATCCTGAACTTCCTCATTCCACCACCAAGTCTCCTTATCTTCTTTCCTCCTTCCAGATGACACACCCAGCACCTTTCTCCCTGTCTCCCTGATCACTTCTGCTGTAGTTTCCCAGTCATCTGGCAGCACTACCTGACCACCCAGAGCCTGCCTCAACTTCTGTCTAAATTCCTCACAACATTCCTCCTTTTTCAGCTTCCACCACTTGGTTTTCTTCTCTGTCTCTGACCTCTTCTTCTTACAGACCATCAGAGTCATCCTACACACCACCATCCTATGCTGTCTGGCTATACTCTCTCCCACTACCACTTTACAGTCACTAATCTCTTTCAGATTGCCTCTTCTACATAGGATGTAGTCTACCTGTGTTCTCCTACCTCCACTCTTGTAAGTCACTCTATGCTCCTCCCTCTTCTGAAAATAAGTGTTAACCACACCCATGTCCATCCTCTTAGCAAAGTCCTCTACCATCTGTCCTTCAAGGTTCCTTTCCTTAACTCCAAACTTGCCCATCACCTCCTCATCCCCTGTGTTCCCCTCCCCAACATGTCCATTAAAATCCGCTCCTATCACCACTCTCTCACCCGTGGGAATACTCTCCATCACCTCATCTAATTCACTCCAGAATCTCTCTTTCTCCTCTAACTCACAACCTACCTGTGGGGCATAACCACTAACAACATTCAACATCACCCCTTCAATCTCTAACTTCAGACTCATCACCCTGTCTGACACGCTCTTCACCTCCAGAACATTCCTCACAAACTCCTCCTTCAGGACCACACCTACCCCATTTCTCTTACTATCCTCACCATAATAAAACAGCTTGGATCCTGCTCCTATACCACGAGCCTTGCTACCCTTCCACCTGGTCTCCTGTACACACAGTATATCCACCTTCCTTCTCTCCATCATATCAGCCAGCTCTCTACCTTTCCCTGTCATAGTACCAACATTCAGAGTTCCTATTCTCAGTCCTACACTCTTACCTTTCCTCTTCTCTCTCTGTCTGTGCACTCTCCTCCCTCCTCTACTTCTTCGACCAACAGTAGCCCAATTTCCACCGGCGCCCTGTAGGTCAACGGCGCCGATGGCGGTCGTTGTTAACCCGGGCCTCGACCGATCCGGTATGAAATTCGTACTGACGATTCGCATGGTTAAATTTGGCAATGTTTTACGCCGGATGCCCTTCCTGACGCAACCCTCTCTATTTATCCGGGCTTGGGACCGGCACAGAAGTCACTGGACTGTGACCCCCATGGCTAGATTCTGTGACCCCCATGGCTAGATTAAACTAGCTAGTTTTACATTAGTTAATTGGCTTAAATAAAATGTGTGCCTTCTATTGTGATTCTATGCAAATAGTTAAACTATGTGTCCAGTGCTAGCTCAAACGGGTGGAAATGGGATTTCAGGTACAATTAGCCTGCAGGCTATGTTCCTGATTTAATAGTTAGCATAGGCAAAAATTAATACAGTTTTCAGCGATCTGAAAGGTTAGACATAACTACAGAGTTCCTGCTCAACCTAAAACATAATCGACAAACAGAAAATGGGCTAATGAGATAAACCAAGGACATGTCAGAGCACACCGTACGTGTCCTTTCTCTTCCCTCAGCGACTCACTGCACAATCATCTATGCTGAGGCAGGCGAAAAAAGCAACAGCGTCACTCTGCACTACGGAGACCAAACCCCGGTCTGTGCTTTCAAAAAATAAACCCAATTTATTCTACTTTTAATGGTTCTCAGTCCTGAGATTTCAACTCCAAAATTCAGGGTCTTTTTTTGTAGCATTTAGCAAAGTGCCATTTCGAGACTACCCAAATAAAGGACAAGTGCAGTTCCTCCTACTGGAGCTGTTTAGTTTCTTAATAAAGCACCTTGGTTGCTGAGGAACAGCCAGACAAAGCAGTGAGCTTCAGAGAATTCAAACTATTTGGCTGTGTAATACAGGCCCATGGGGTTCAAGTCTGCTTCCTTTAAAAACAACCAAAGCACAGAATATAAATCACAAACACAGACATGGAGCAGAGTGAAACCAGAAACCATTTAATGTGCAGAAAATCGATAAAACCAACTATTATAGATCTTAGAGAATAAAAAGGTTTGAGTAGATGATGTCGAACATTAGCCGTAGAGTTGAATTAAATAACCGGATCATGAGGCTTCTCATCTTGCCTCAATTCAGTGCTTTTTTTTTTTTTGACCAGGTTAATTTATCATGAATATTTAGCAGACACTCTTATCCTGAGTGACTTACATTTTAATCTCATTATATAGAACTGAGCAATTGAGGGTTAAAAGACCTTGCTCAGGGGCCCACGAATGGCAGCTTGGTGGACCTGGGATTAGAACTCACAACCTTGCGATCAGAAACCAACACCGCAACCATTAATAGCAAACCAGGCTACTGCTTTCAATGATATAACAGTGTAATTAATGTTATGTAGATAAAACAGTTGGCCATGTTTACTAGCAATGTATGTTGATTTTAGTTAACCATGACTAGCACTTTAGTCATAATAACAACAATAATAGTACTTTATGTACAATATATAACATTTTCCGTACAATTAAAATTTACCTCATAGTTTACTGAATATTGTGTAGATAAAACAGTTAGCATGTTTGCTAGCAAGCCGTGTTAATTTCAGTTAACCTTGACTAGCACTTTAGTCATGATAACATATAACATAAAATACAATAGTATTTTATGAACAATTTATAGCACCTTTCATACGTTTAAAATTTACCACCACATCCCCATATAGCAAGATGTTCTACAAAGAAAAACACAAGAAAGTAAAGTCATGTCTTAAACATCCGAGCTGAATCACATGACATAAGCATGAAGCGTGAAGAAGAAGAAAAAGTCTTTTTGAGACAGTTTAATCACTCATAGTGCCACGTATGAATCTTTCTATCTATCCACTTTCTGTAGAGTTTATTCCACACTGGGTCATGGAGAACCTGGAGTCTATCCCAGACAACACGGGACACAAGCAAGATGGAGGGCACACCGGACAGGGTCCCAGTCCATCATACAGCACACTCATACACCCATTCACACACTACACTTAATTTAGAAATGCCAAATCAGCCAACAAATGGATTGACGAGGAAACTGTAGAACCTGAAGGAAACCCTTAAAGCACAAGGAGAACATGCACACACTTCTTTTTTTAATAAAGAAGAAAAATTTTGGATTTCTTTACAGTTCCTATAACGTAAGCAATAACAGGAACTAACTTGTTTCATAGACTTTCCTCAATATGGAATGTAACTATAAAAGGATAAAAATCAAAATGTTTTTCTTTCAGAAATATAAGATGTAGTGCTGGAAAATTGCTGTTGTTGCCAATAAAAAGGAATAAAACTTTCTGTTGCTGATTATTTCACTATAACAAATAAGCATCCTGTCGTTTTAATTCCTCATAAATAATTTAGCATGCTAATACAGAGTCTGCCATCTACATGCTAAAAGATTAGTTAAAAATTCTTTACTGTTTATAAAATATTGATAGAGAGGACAAAGATGTGGGAATTTTTTTTTTTTTTAAATTTTTAATTATTGTATTCACTGGTTAAGTTGCAATCAGCTTTAAATGAAAAATGAAAATCAGCTCACAGAGACAGGCCCAAATTTATCAGAGAAGAAGTGAAGACAGTGATATTTTTTTCTAAAGCACTTTGGAAATGGAAAGCTCCGTGTTGTATTGCTTCTGTTTGACTGAGGAATCTTGAATTTTGTGTTTTGAAACTTCCTGCTTACAGAAGAATCTCTGGCCACGTGGAGAAAGATTACATCCTGAGGATACGGCCTACAATGGCAACACCACAGGAAGTGAGGTCACAGGTTGTTGTTTTTTTTTTTTCTTTCCCCTATGGGGGAAACATCCTCTTGACTGGAAGTGTATTGGAATCTCATCAATGTATTTATTTTCATGTCACAAAAACATGTCGAGATGACTCTTTTGACTTTTGGAGGAGCAGATCCGGAAATATCTACTTACCATTCGCAAATTCAAAATTGGCGTGAAATTCAAAAGCTAGGTGAGTTTTCAGGCGTCTTTTTGGTGACAGTTTGGTGGCGTGGGTGGTCTGTTCTATTTTTAGCCCAAGCTTTATGGCACGGCTTCCTGTGAGGACCCTTGACATGGAATGCTTGGCTTGGGTCAGTTCTTTTTAAGCAGCCATACAGTTTGCATACGCTTTGTACTGGTAATAGTGGTCATATTTTTGGGTGGCTGGAACGAAATCATCTGCATTTACATTATTTCTTTCATTATAAATACAAATTTCCGCCTTTAGAACTAGCCTCCAGAATGAATTGAAGGGAATCTGCGAAGGGAATAATTTTAAATGCATTTACATTTACGTTTCTGGCATTTGGCAGACGCCCTTATCCAGGGCGACATACAAAAGTGCTTTAAAGTCTCTATCAATGAATACATTAACACTAGTTCAATAGGTCACAGACTTAGGATACCATTAGCCTAAAAACTGAGTACTAAATATGTACCTACAACATATAACAATACATAAAAACATGGGAGAAATAAGAGCTAGTTTAAGTGTTTCAGGAAGAGGTAGGTTTTCAGTCGCTGTTTGAAGACAGTCAGTGACTCGGCTGTACGGACATCTAGGGGAAGTTCATTACGCCACCTCAGTGCCACCAACCCTCTTACCCTGAGTGATGGTGGGACCAGTGTAGTTGCTAGGAGATTGGAGGGAGCGAGGTGCAGCGTGAGGAGTAATGAGAGCTTTGAGGTAAGATGGCGCTGGTCCATTCTTGGCTTTGTAGGCAAGCATCAGTGTTTTGAATCTGATGCGTGCAGCTACCGGAAGCCAGTGGAGGGAACGCAACAGTGTGGTGATGTGGGAGAACTTAGGCAGGTTGAAAACAATTCGTGCAGCTGCATTTTGGATCATTTGAAGTGTACGAATGGCTTTCAGGGGTAGACCTGCCAGTAGAAAGCTGCAGTAGTCCAGTCGAAATGACCAGAGACTAAACCTCAGAATGCTGCAGTAGGAGCACAAGGGTTCAAATATTTGCTTTCAGAAACTACTAGTATTAAATGGACTTTACTTTACTACTTATTGCTTCAGTACTTGATTACATTTCAGCTGTTTTTTTGTTTTGTTTTGTTTTTTTACTGGACTTTCCTGGAGAAACTAATCCAGATCGTGAAAAATAAGTCATTAAAGAGTCTTCTTCATCGAGGAAAAGAAAGAGAACTGATTTAATGCAGTGTCTTAAGTCTATTAAGAGAACTGCAATAATTTTTCATACATATCTTTTACATGTGTATATAAACGCAGATGCTAAGTGTGTAGCATGTGTGTGAACATGAATATTTGTTATACGCTCATTATATATGGATGAACAGTTGAAGTAGAGGTTTTAAAAAGAGCAGCAGTTAAAATAGAATAACATTTAATAAAATGTAAAATTAGCGTGTAAAGATGAACAGAAAATAATAAAATAACAGCCACAACAGTTACAATAACAGCTTCAACAACAGCTACATCAATAGCTACAACAGCTAGAATAAGAGCTATAATAACAGTTACAGCAACAACTACAACAACAACAGTTACAACAGCTATAAAAACAGCTACAACAACAGCTGCAACAGCTATAATAACAGTTACAACAACAGCAGCTATAACAGCTATAATAACAGCTAAAACAGTTACAACAGTTATCATAACAGCTACAACAACAGCTATAATAACAGCTAAAACAACAGCTAAAACAGTTACAACAGCTATAATAACAATTACAACAATAACAGCTACAACAACAGCTATAATAATAGCTAAAACAGTTACAACAGTTATAATAACAGCTATAATAACAGCTAAAACAACAGCTAAAACAGTTACAACAGCTATAATAACAATTACAACAATAACAGCTACAACAACAGCTATAATAATAGCTAAAACAGTTACAACAGTTATAATAACAGCTATAGTAACAGCTAAAACAACAGCTAAAACAGTTACAACAGCTATAATAACAATTACAACAATAACAGCTACAACAACAGCTATAATAACAGCTAAAACAGTTACAACAGTTATAATAACAGCTATAATAACAGCTAAAACAACAGCTAAAAACAGTTACAACAACAGCTGCAACAGCTATAATAACAGTTACAACAACAGCTACAACAACGATAGCCGTAACAACAGTTACAATAGCAGTTACAACAGCTATAATGAGAGCTACAACAACCACAACAGCTACAAGAAGTATATAATCTCCAACAACAGCAGCTGCAAGTAAAAATACTATCAGTTAAAAAAAAAAGAATAAACGTTTAAGAAAATATTATTTAAAAAAAAAAACAAAAAAAACAAACAGACAGACAGCCAGACAGACAGACAGACAGATGTTACTGAAGCCTGAAATGATTATGTCTGAAATGGAGGGATCCTGAATTTTTAATAGTGTAATCCAGTTCTGTGATTTCTGGTGAATATATTTCTGTGTATGATGGTCTTTTGCACAAGGCATAAAAAAAATAATTCCACTTCCACTACATCCTGACCTATAAGTTTTTGCACTTCTACTCCACAAGCTTCACATTCCCACTGATGGGCTCTCTGCGATTTCCCCCTCCACCCTTCCTCCGATGTTGATTACGTCCGACAAGCGGTGTTGATTTTAACAGCGCTCTCTCGTATGCTGGCCCACACTCATTCAGTCCTTCCAAGCAGCATGAGAGGCTCTCCTCGCCTGATCTTCAATCAAACATCGCCCTTATTAGCATAATTATCAACTTCTGCACCGGTTACACAAAACTGTCCATTATGTATCACGGCTGATTATTCAAATCACTAATATGCTCTCAACATGGAGGCATTCATGAGGCGCGCTAAGGACACCCACACGGCAGGAGCGGCCTAGCATCGAGGCTGGAAATGACAAAACACCATATCACAACAGCAGAGTGTCTCAATTTAGGTACTGATAAAGCTGGTCCATGAGAGTTGTGTGCAATGGCACAAATCAGATACAATGGAACCTCGGCATACAAATGTAGTTCATTCTGGAGGCGAGTTCTTAAGGCAAAAGTTTGTATTGTGAAACAAATTTCCCCATAGGAAATAATGTAAATGCAGATAATACAAAGTTGTACTTTTTATCTATTTATACATACACTTAACATTACAGAATCCCATGAGAAAGGTTAATTCTGGTTATCACTCATGTTATAGCAGCTATAAATGGTCATTCCTTAACCAGCATCTTTTCTATTCTTTATTTGTCTTGAAATTAATCACGTAGAAAAAAAAGAAAACAGCCAAAAAAGCACAAAATCCTGAAGACTTTCCTACAAAGGAAAAACTACTTTCTCTTACAGATCACCAATACTGGAGACTCCTTCCATACATTGTTAAGTGTTAAACTTGTTCTTAGAGAAAACTTCATCACGTCAACAAATAATAGATGTTCTAGCATTAAATAATAAGATTTTCAACATCTGTTCATTATGAGGCTTTATTTAGGTTATGTGGACCGTCTGCTATATAAGTCCATGTGCATGGTGTTGCTATAGAAACACTAATGTTTTTATAATGAGAGCATTGATATAAACCTTCTGTTGTTTGAGAAATATCAGCAGCTTCTGAGCAAACAAAACAGAAAATTCACAGCTTTCTGTAATATACTCAGAGACATAGAGGCCAATGACACCAAGCTAAAGATTAACCAACATGGGTTCAGCCTTAGCAAACATGTTAGTTTATTACTAGGAAGCATTTTTGACCTGTTGAGTAAAATTTACAGTAGCAGATTTATCTGCTTAAATTGCACAAGATTAGCATTCTCAGGAAGGAATTAAAGGCAATAAAGTCATAAAGCATATTGTTTTAAAGCGTTCTCAGGGGACTTCCTATCCGGCATCTGTCTTTCTGTTTTGGTGCTTCTCCTTTTGTGAAAGAAATTCCCCACAAAAACTGTTTTACAGACTTCCCATGCCTGGTATTCTTAAATATTAAAAAAGATTAGCATTTTGTAAAAAGGTAATACCAAATTTTGTCAGTCGCAGACAAAAGAAACAAAAGGGGAGTGGCTTGTGTGTGTCAGTTTCAGTGAAGGAGGTGTGGTCTTTGTGCTTCAGTCTCCGTGAAGAGGGAGTGGCCTTTCTCTCATCCAGTCTCAGTGAAGGAGGCGTGTCCTTTATGAATAAATCCCTGTGAAGGAGGTGTGGTCTTTGTGCTTCTATCCCAGAAAGAGGTGTGGCTTTTATGTGTCAGTCTCAGTAAAGGAGATGTGGCCTTTGTGTCAGTCTCAAGGAGGTGTGGCTTTTCTCTCAGTCAGTCTCAGTGAAGGAGGTGCGGCCTTTGTGTGTCAGTCTCAGTGAAGGAGGTGCGGCCTTTGTGTGTCAGTCTCAGTGAAGGAGGTGCGGCCTTTGTGTGTCAGTCTCAGTGAAGGAGGTGTGGCCTTTACGTATCAGTCTCAGTGAAGGAGGTGTGTCCTTTGTGTCAGTCTCAGTGAAGGAGGTGTGTCCTTTGTGTCAGTCTCAGTGAAGGAGGTGTGGCATTTGTGTCAGTCGCAGTGAAGATGTGGCCTTTGTGTCAGTCGCAGTGAAGGAGGAGTGGCCTTTGTGTCAGTCGCAGTGAAGGAGGTGTGGCCTTTGTGTCAGTCGCAGTGAAGGAGGTGTGGCCTTTGTGTCAGTCGCAGTGAAGGAGGCGTGGTTTTTTGTTTCAGTCTCAGTGAAGAAAGCAAGTTCTACAAGAACAAAGTGTGGCATATTCATGTTTCCATTTTAAAATAAAACCAGTGCCTCATAATGATCCATTTTCCACACTGTTGGGACCTATAAAGATCTAATCTGAATGCAAATTAAATGCATTTAAGCAACAAATCCAAACAAGCCCCCCTGAGGTTCTCTGATATCCTCCAGTTTCTACTTTCCTAGTAAGCTTACGATTAGTCAGTGTTTAAGATAAACACTCTATAAAAGAATCTTGCTTAATGGAGCAGAAAAAGAAAAGGAGCTCAGGCACATCTTCCACACAAACAGCGCAGTAAGAAGTGGGTTTAGCTAATTGGGCTTATGAAGCGCTGGGTTTTAAAACTGCATCAGTCACACATTGGGGCTTAAAGTGACACAGCAAAGCTTGGCAAACAAGATCAGCAAAACTAAATTTAGACCCACAAAGCCTTGAGGTGAGCGAGCGAGTGAGAGAGGACATGTGAAGGATCCATCTGGAGTCTAAACAGAAGTCAGTTTCCTTTTAAACCACAAACCCTCACTTCGATTACTGCTCTGTTTCCATCCAAATGGGTTTCGGAAAAAATGTGGCAATGCAAAAATGTTAGCGCAACACAGCAAACTTCTCAAAATGTCACCGGTTGAACACTCATACACTCAGTTTGGAAAAATGGATTGTTAATGAGCATGATAAAGTATTAAAATTTCATATCGAGATTTTGTCTAAGCTTTCATCACTGTTTAGAATGTAATAATTTTTAGTCATTCATTCAGTCATGCATCACATGTCAGTGTCACGACAGATCCAGAGCGCCAGCTGCAAAGCGACACACACACACACACACACACACACTTCATAGTATCAGTTTATAGCAATACAGATCACAATATTTTATTATAAAAATCTTCTGTCCCTATGTTTCCAGCTTCCTAGAAAACTAGAAACATGAGGGAGGCGTGGCCTTTATGTGTCAGTCCTAGTGAAGGAGGTCTGGCCTTTAGTCTCAGTGAAGGAGGTTTGGCCTTCAGTCTCAGTGCAGGAGGTGTGGCCTTCAGTCTCAGTGCAGGAGGTGTGGCCTTCAGTCTCAGTGAAGGAGGTGTGGCGTGTGTGTCTGTGTCAGTAGTTGAGCCTTTTGTATCAGTCCCACTGAAGGAGGTGTGGCTGTTATATCTGTCTAAGTGAAGGAGGTGTGGCCTTTGTATCAGATCCAGTGAAGGAGGTGTGGCTTTTGTATCAGTCCCAGTAAAGGTGTGGCCTTTGTAATAGTCCCAGTGAAGAAGGTGTGGCCTTTGTGTCTAAGTAAAGGAGGAGTGGCTTTTGTATCAGACCCAGTGAAGGAGGTGTGGCCATTGCTTCATACTCATTTTAAGAAGGCATGGCCTTCTTAAAATGTAATCACTCCACAGAGAGACATTTATTACGTTTAACTGAAACATGATCAAGCTATACATTCATCCTTAAAGGCTTTTAATCGGTGCAAAAGGCTATTCAGCCTTCGCTGTGGAGATCAGAGGCCTGAAGCACTTACACTATCATAAACCCACAAACGATAAACATAAGACCTTGCACATGGGGCATATCTTATCTCACTGTTAGCGCTGTATCCTCTGATAACAACTTGGTCAGTTGGTGTTAACGTCTGTCCCGCTGTAACGAGACGATGATTGGTATGATTATGTTTCGGGTAGCAAATTATTCATCTGGCATGTATGCAAGCAAAGACACGTCCTTCAGCGTTCACCACTCAAACAAGTCTTAACCTGGGAATGCGGGTCAAGCATTTCCAGAGAAACATAGCAGAAACGAAAATCTTTCATAAGAAAATAACAAACAATGGGGTACCACTGGGAAGTTGGTTATATTCCAATAACAGCATGACCTCCAAATGTTTTACTCCTCGGTTTTGGCTACAAGGACAATTTTTATTTATTAAAATTACAACAGATATTACTTGTGGAACCTCCATAAGACAATGTCATCACTTCCATTATCACAGTGTTGGTTTGTTCTTTCAAATCTCTGGGACGTTGCTTCACAGTAGGCCGTAGTGGTGGTGGTGCAAGACTTATGAGCAGAGACGCCAGAAAGACTAAAAAAAGACCTTCTCAAACACACAAATCTTACACAAATATGAGGATAGAAAATGAAAGAATGTCAAATGCTGATTGAGATGCTTTTGACTGACACTAAACCTTTGTCTACATAAAACTGCACAGCCATGCAGAAATGTAGCTCTATACATTCAAGAAGAGCTGGAGGAAACATGAGCTCATGAGTGTGGCGTTCTGAATGGCTGCCTGCCATCGTCAGTGATGGAGTGGAATCCAATACCAGGCTCGCGTGTCTGCGCTAAGACTGCCAACATCCAAAACCTACAGCGTGTGGGATGCCAGTAGTGGGAGGCCAGAACGGGGGTTTGAAAATCTTCCACCATTATATTCATCTTAAGCTTGACTAAAATAGCCAAAAGATGCTCAGAAGGCAGGTCTATGTTTTAGTTGCCATGCAGAACAATAGCTTTTTCTAAATATTCCTATTATCCTACTATAGAGTGGGTGAAAAGCATTAGACCAAAGGAGTAGTATGTAGGCGAGAAATACCAGGATGAACTTCTGCTTTTTCAGAGATTCTGCAGTACAGAGCCAATGTACATTGCGCTATCGCATAATGCAACGGGACTGACGTGAAAGAGCTCTCAGAATCAATCTTTTTAAGTGTAAGTGCAGGTTTGGCGGTTAAGCTGACATCACAGGTCACATGGTAATGCCATTAGTATATCGTATGTATGGATTGTATTCATATCATACACATATACTGATCAGTAAGTACTGTATCAACAGCTGAGAAGTAGGTTGTGAATCGAATGCAATAGGCAGTAAATCAAATGCCGGAAGAAGTGAAGCAAATGCAGTAGGAAGTAAATCAAATGTGGTAGGCAGTAAAACAAATGCAGTGGGAAGTGAAGTGAATGCAGTAAAAAGTGAAGTGAATGCTGTACCAACTGAAGCAAATGCAGTAGAAAGTGAATTGAATGCAGTAGAAAGTGAATTGAATGCAGTAGAAAGTGAACTGAATGCGGCTGAAGTAAAGAAAATGTGGCAGGAAGTGAAGCGAATGTGGTAGAAAAAGTGAAGCAAATGAAGTGGGCACCGAATCGAATAGATTAGGTAGTGAATCGAGTTCGATAGGCAGTGTATCGAGTGCGGTATGTAGTGAATCAAATGCAGTTCGCAAGTGAGTCGAGTGCAGTAGGTAGTGAATCAAATACAGAGGGTACTGAATCAAATGCAGTTGTCACTTTGCTGGTGTACATATCAAACAATTATGATGCTAGCTACCACTAGTTAGTCTATTTGAGTTTCTAGGCAACCAAAAACAGAGGACTAAAGCAAAAGATTAGATGTTTTACTAATTAAATGATAAATAAAAACACATAAATAGATACATAGACAAATAAATGATTTGTCCTCTATGTCTCTTCAAAGTTAGCGAGTTTTTTGGTGATATATACATAACCTATACACACAAAACAAGGACGTTAATGGAAACAGTGTACAAATCCCATTGGCTGTGGTTTGTGGAGTGAGGCCTACATACCAACGTCTCTGTAAACAAGATATCCGAGAACAAGATGTCTTAATCAGGTTCTTAATCAGCTCATGCTCTCAGCTGCACTCATCAGACTCAAATAGGTTCAAGCACAAGAAGGATTACCGGAATACGAAGAAGCCTTGTTGGCAAGCTCAACTTAAAATATCACTGTTTTGGATTATCTTTCCGCTTTAGTTCTGGATAAAGGTCAGATCTACAAGGGCTATTCGTTTCTACGAAGCATCATGGAGGCCACCAAGATGCTTTTCTTTGACGCCCCCCCCCTTTTTTTCACCACAAAGAATGTCTCTGGCACGTCTGTTGCTTTGCTTTTCAGAAAGATGAATTCAGGGTGATTTACATTTCACAAGCCCTGACATTTCAGGAACGACAGTGGAAGAATGCGAGAGCTCTGGGATCTTTGTTTAGCAGGCAGCTGCAGCATGAGGCATGAGGGAAAGAGAAGCAGAAAGTGCAATGTTACAGTTCATACAAAACCACAAGTGAGGGACAATGCTAGATTTAGTTTTCCTTACTAAATGTACTCAGCGTCGTTGTGCAATAAAAGGCAATAAATGAACGTGTCTGAGCAATGACATAATGCTTAAAATGCCGTCCGTCTCCTGAGGAATGATGTCACAATCTGCTGAAGGAATGTAACTAATGATCCCACTTTCCACTAAAATTTGTGCAGTTGTGTGTTTTAGAATATATTGATACCCACGGCTTTAGTAGTCTACTGGGATTAAAGCAAGTAGGAGCGGTCAGACATAATTCTTTCCCAAAGTGAGGCAACATTTCTATAGAAAATCCATAACATGATATCTGGGCGAGAATACAATGATCAGACGAGTGCAGAGTTTGGCGGAAAACTTTCATTCATTCATTCATTCATTCATTCATTCATTCATCCATTCATTCAATCAATCATTCATTCATTCAGTCACTCATCCATTCATTCATTCACTCATCTGTCCATTCATTCATTTACTCACCCATTCATTCATCCATTCATTCAATCATTCATTCAGTCACTCATCCATTCATTCATTCACTCATCTGTCCATTCATTCATTTACTCACCCATTCACTCGTCCATTCATTCATTCATTCACTCACTCATTCATCCATTCGCTCACTCATCCGTCCATTCATTAACTCGTCCATTCATTCACTCATCCAATCAACCATTGACCCATCCATTTACTCACTCATTCATCCACTCACTCACTCATCCATTCATTCGTTCCTCCATTCATCCGTCCATTCATTCATTTACTCGTCCATTCAGTCACTCATCCATTCATCCATCCATCCATCCATTCACTCGCTCATTCATCCACTCACTCATCCACTCATCCATTCATTCGTTCATTCATTTAGTCATTCATTCAACCATTCATTCACTTGTCCATCCATTCATCCATTCCTCCATTCATCCGTCCAATCATTCATTTACTCGTCCATTCAGTCACTCATCCATCCATCCATCCATTCACTCACTCATTCATCCACTCATTCATTCATTCACTCACTCATCCATCCACCCATTCATTCTTTCTTTCTTTTTCATTCATTCATCGATCCTTCCATCCATCCATCCAATCATCAATTCATTGTTTGCTACATCAAGAGATACACAAGACTCCTTTGGCCAAAAGGTTTCTTAAACAATTAATTATTTTTTGTTTTGCTCTCCGCCGAATGATAAAATATTTTTTGCATTCATAAATCAGATCAGCTTTTGCACAACATAAAGCCATTGCTTTTGTTTTATTTTTGTTTGTTTGTTTGTTTTTACCCACAATACGTAATGTAATATAAATACATTTGCTGGTTCTATTTCCAAAAGCAAACTAATGCATTTTTTTTAAACCACCACAACCCTGAACAGGCAGACACGAAAGATGAATGAATGAACAAAGAAATAAATAAACACTCCAAATGAATTAATCATCAGTAACTGGGTAATGTCTGTATGATCTCTGTTTGTCTCTGGAGCTTCATATGAGACTACACGCACACACAAACTTCTCAATTGCATTTTTTTTTGTTATTCAGATTAATATCTGTACTTTTTATATGTTTAGAACACACTATTACTCCGATCGATGTACTGTATTCGTTTTTGCATCCTTCCCCAATCGGACGCTTAATTGCTCAATAGCCAGATAGGTTTATTCATGCACAAATCTGTATTCAGTGAAAGATTCATCCAAGGTCGAGGTCCACAGAGCCACAGAATTTCCCTGGAACACTGAGAGTGAAGCAGGAACACAACCTGGATGATGTTAAAGGCTGAAAATTTGAGCTCACATATTTTAAAAGCTGAAGAATTGGCTGTTATTTGCTACATAGCTGTTTGCCAAATGACACAGTGTTGGTTTCGATTATTTCTATTCTATTATTATTTCTGTGAATTCATAAAGGTCTGGTATCGTCATTCAGACCAAACTCATTTATTTGCATCTAAGACCAAAAACAACAAACAAACAAACAAACAAACAAACAAACAGGGGGGCACGGTGGCTTGGTGGATAGCACGTTTGCCTCACACCTCCAGGGTTGGGGGTTTGATTTCCTACTCCGCTATGTGTGGAGTTGGCATGTTCTCCCCGTGCCTCTGGGGTTTCCTCCCCCGGTCCAAAGACATGCATTGTAAGTTGATTGGAGTCTGTAGTGTGTGAATGAGTGTGTGTGCCCTGCGATGGGTTGGCACTCCGTCCAGGGTGTACCCTGCCTTGATACCTAATGACGCCTGAGATAGGCGCAGGCTCCCCGTGACCCGAGAACAGATCTGATAAGCGGTACAGACAATGGAATAATTAAACAATAAATAAATAAAAACAACAGGAGGAGTTTTCCTCTGAAATTAAGCCGAATCAGATCTCTTAAGCACAAAACGAGTTGATAAACCTGATGACTAAGATTTGAGCTCCCCGCTGGTAACTTCAAATATCAAGATCATCTATTGTTTTGTCTTATTTGCCAAGAGACAAGCGATTGTGTACAGAAGAAGAAAGAAAAACACTCAGCAGCGAAACGGTGGAATTAGCTGACTGTAGTCAAATCAGGTTCCTTTCCGTTTCAGCCACGAGAAAAACCTTTTTTTTTTTTGCATACATTTAAATAGTCAAAGTAGGTGAAACAAGCACACTGAAATAGAGGTGGACTTTTGAGTGTGAAGGACAAGTCCTGCGACATACCAACACACCGTGTAACGTGTAAAGAGAAGGTTGTTGCTTAGTTACACACCATTCCCTTGATTTACGTTTCCACATTTCATTTGATGATGTCATAAGTGAGGGGTGGCACGGTGGCTTGGTGGTTAGCACGTTTGCCTCACATCTTCAGGGTTGGGGGTTCGATTCCCGCCTCCGCCGTGTGTGTGGAGTTTGCATGTTCTCCCTGTGCCTCGGGGGTTTCCTCCGGGTACTCCGGTTTCCTCCCCTGGTACAAAAGCATGCATTGTAGGTTGATTGGCATCTCTAAATTGTCCGTAGTGTGTGAATGAGAGTGTGTGTGTGTGTGTGCGCCCTGTGATGGGTTGGCACTCCGTCCAGGGTGTATCCTGCCTTGATGCCCGATGACGCCTGAGATAGGCACAGGCTCCCCGTGACCCAAGGATAGATCGGATAAGCGGTAGACAATGAATGAATGAATGTCATAAGTGCATGTGAATTGCTTCTGATTGTCATTCACCTGCTCAAACATTATGTAGCTTTAGCTTTGTGGACTAGTTGTACTCAATGTTTAGTTTGATGCAGGTTGTGCTTAAATTAGATATAGACTATTGTTTTTTTTTTTACCTGTTCCATTTAGTATTTTGATTTTTTTAAGCCATTTTAGTTTTTTTTTCTTAAGCAGAGAAGACAAATTTACAAACTTCATCTGTTTAACTTAGTTATTTATTGTTTTTAAGCCATTTTAGTTTTGGATTTTTTTCTTAAGCATAGCTAGAGCATATAAATCAACAAATTCCATCTGTTTCAGTATTTCATTATTTTCAAGACATTTTAGTTTGGTTTTTTTTTTTCTTAAGCAGAGAATACAAATCTAAAAATTTCATCTGTTCCACTTATGCTATTCTCTTCACCAGTAGCTATAAAATATATCAAGATGGGGGCTGAATGCATCTGAAACACATCGAAGCAACCGTCACAAAACTCCTCCTTCATCACTAGGACTGATATTAGCTGAAAAAGTGACCATAGGGCTACTTTCAAGACTCTCGTTTCAAAATACAACAATTTGGCATTTTAGTATTGTATTTTAGTATTTGGTATTTGATACTGTTTAGTATGGATAATAAGCGAGTTGGGGTGCAGGGTGAGTGTTAGAGCCTGGAGGAAATTTGTGAATCATCACAGAGACATGTGGAATTAACAATTTAATGAGGAAAAAGAGCAGGAAAGGAGTGTGTTTATCAAGGCTAGGTAATACAGTCTGGGAAGTAGATTTTCATAGTGTGATTAAAGTTTAAAAATGATCAGTTTCATCACGCTATATCATGGAATTAGAGAAAAATCTATTCTGTCTGCAGGAAAAGGTTTCCAAACATACAATGTGACTGGATAATCAAATTGTATCTGCTTATGAACAAGCACTTGGGGCATCTCAGAGAGGTTTGATATTAACATTTACTTTAAAGACAGAATATTTTGTGTGGAAAAAAATAACCATTTTTGTTTTTTTGCAACTTTTCTATGAATGTATTGTCCATAATAGGCTAGGTAAAAACAGAAATAATGATGAAAAGCTACAAATTCTTAAAACCCTGAGTGTCTACTTTAATATGAGCATCATATTAACCACCACTGTGGATAATATCGTGGCAGAAATACTCCATTTGCCCTACACACACACCTCATAAAACTTTAATTCAACATTTGACCTTTATCATAAACGCCTGCTATAGGATACGCGTGCTCGTTAATGTCACATGACCATGAATATGTACATGAACGTGTGTAGGCTTTACCCATGCGAATAAATCAATAACTTACCTAAACCCCTCAGGAGGGGCATCTCTTTCCTGACCTTCTAAACATCATCTATATTTTATTGCCTTTTCCTACAGGATAGAATGGAATCTTTACCATCATAGCGGATATATAAGGATGTAGTAGAGACTGTATATCACCTGAGGTCATTTCTACTGGGTGTTTTCATACATACAAGACATTTGGACCATGATGGACTTGGAGCAAAATCACAAAGACGGTAGATATGACGTCACCCCACTTAGTGTCACAGAAAGATATTTTGGAGAGTGATATATTATTTATTACAAAAGAGGCTGCGAGGACAACTGCCCTACTTAGATAGATAGATAGATAGATAGATAGATAGATAGATAGATAGATAGATAAATAGAAAGAGATAAACTATATAAATAAAATTAAATTAAACTATAAGCAACTATAAAATATAAGCCTTAAATGCAAATAAAAATGTATTAAATGTCTAAAACATTTTTTTAGACATTTATTGCATAATAACTAAAAACAAGCCATATAATTATGATAATATGGTTTTTGTGAGTTTTTTTTTATTCTCATGACATGCTGGTCAAATTTAATTTAATAACATTTATTTTTAAAATTTTACAATTTTTCTTAAATTATTTATTTATCAAAATTAATTTTAATAATGACTATTAAATTTGATAAATGCTAGTATTTCAATAATTTTTAAGCAATCACATCAGAAACCGAGATAAATAGTAAAGACTCAAATATTCAATATCACTGATACACAATCGCAACATACAATGAGATCACTGTGACAACACTTCGCTGAACAAACCCGGTTCAAACCCCATGTGCTAGCTAACTAGCTGGATGTTATTCTGATGCATTGCACAACATTGTCTACCGCTTTTTTAGCCAAGTGAACGGTTTATCTGATCCAAACCATGCTAGCGAAACACAGGACTGAGAAATACACTGGAGATTCCACTTTCCTTGTATTTTCACCCTATGTTGCTTTCGGCTGCTCCCTGTTCGGGGTCGCCACAGCGTACCAAGTGGTCCGCACAACAACTTGGCTCAGGTTTTACGCCGGATGCCCTTCCTGCCGCAACCCTCCCATTTTTCCGGGCTTGGGACCGGCACTGCAACCAGTGGCTGGGGTTGAGGCATTGGCTGGGAATCAAACCCGGGCCTTCCGCATGATGGGCGAGCAACCTACCACTGAGCCACCAATGCCCCAATAACTTCCATCACAGCCATTCCCAATCTCAACAATACAAAAATGCCCGGAATGTCTAGAGTTAACTGGTGCATGAAAGCATTAACATTTAAATATCTTTCCAAATAAAACTTGAAAGCTGATGGTGGAGTGCACTTTACAGTTTTGAACGCACTTATCTGAGCGTAAATCGTCGGATTACTACACAATAAGAGCAGCAACGTTACAAAATCCAGTAACACAAGCATTCCGTTCATACTCCTGAGTGACGGCAGAGCTGTAGCTCTTAAACGAATTCGAATATTTCAGTAAAAAAAAAAACAAACAAAAAAAAAACCTGTTTTATTTCAGATGTTTCTCATGAACATTCCAAACCGACCGCAGTTATTCACACATGGCCGTGTTTTTAAAACCCCATGAAAATATCGAGTGTGCGACTGTAAGCGTAATATGCCACATTATAATCCCAGAGAACAACCAGAGCACTGCACAGGTCACTAGAAAGAAAATAATTAGGTAAAAAAAAAAACTATTTCTAACAAGAAAGGGTTCATGCTTAGTGCTCTTGGGAAGGTCAGGTTACTCCAGTGTATACGAGATGAGTCAGAGAGTGTGTGTGTGTGTGTGTGTGTGTGTGTAAAAACCACTTCTTTCAGTGCACTGGCTACACATTCAACACTCAACACAACAACAGCATGTGACTCCACTTACAAGGCGCAGTGAGAGATCGAGAGCTACGGACAAACGCACAAGCTCAGAAACAGCACAAAGACCTCCCCCTAAGAGCGATAGCAATT
Organism: Hemibagrus guttatus; assembly: GCA_033459395.1. Taxonomy (NCBI): domain Eukaryota; kingdom Metazoa; phylum Chordata; class Actinopteri; order Siluriformes; family Bagridae; genus Hemibagrus; species Hemibagrus guttatus. The sequence goes on along the minus strand of JAUCMX010000009.1, from coordinate 4,638,960 downwards.
ATGAAAATCACTAGTGTACTGGAAACACTACTTAATATCACGGCGCTTCCCGAACCGGCGTGTTAAGATAAATGAAAGCCACCAGATGACAGCCTGCAGCGGCGTTTTTAACGAGTGATACCAAACCGGCTCTGTTTGTTTGCTGACCTAAAAATTAGCGCAATGGGCCAATTAGCATAGCATGGTGACTTGAAGTTGCCCATCAGCTGATAAGCGCTTTTCTTTTTAAAAAGAAACGATTAAAAAAAAAGCCAACAATGAAGGAAATGGGATCAGGAAGCAAATTTCTAAAATAACACGCTGGTTATTTCCCTGCCACTTTGGCCTTTCCTATGCTTTTCCTTTTCCTGCTTAAGTGATCAAGCACGCCATCCGTCCAGAAGGACCACCCTGTCAGCTCTGTATCCCTACAATTCAGAACCTCTGATGTCACAGGACAAAACATTGTCTCTTGACGCCAACTGGTATATTTTTAACGCAGCTGGGACGCCACCGTTTCTATGACCGACTGGTACGTCCATATCAGAGGAGACTTCCAGTCTCCGTTTACTGTTGTTGTCCCTCTGGATGCACATCTGCCTTCTGAAACATCCTGGAGAGCTCCTAAAAGCATCCAGAGGCATCCCAGAAAGCTTTTCACCCTCTAGCCTCCTGCCATTTCCCAAGGCAGCATGTTTCTCCTGCAAGATTAGCACATTCATGTGAAGCATTAATGCCCCCTAAAAAGACTCGGCGCTGCAGTAAGGGAGCCGCCGACTCCATTAGTTCAACCCACTTTAGTCCTTGCAATTTAGACTTTACACATTAGGTCTTAAGGTCTCCGCTAACTGATTACATCATCCATCTTCAGAGCACCTTCCAGATACGCACAGCAAATCAGAGATGGCTGTAGTGTTTCAAGCCTTCTGATGATCTGAATCCGAGCGCAGGCAGCAAACTGAAATGGCGAGACTGCTGAATTGTGGCCAAGCCTGAGCACAGCAGTATGACTCCGTCAGTCAGTGAGAGCGGATGCAGGATATCGCGTAATCTCTGGAAAAGGCAGCTGTGCTGAAACTTCAGCAGCACCGTCTCGTTCATTAAAGAACCCCACGCTGATCGACTATAGCGTGGTGCTTGTTAAAGCCAAGCAGAGATCACTGGGAGTCATCACTTCAATGCACTGAATGCACTGGATGTTGTTTTTGGAAGGTTGGACGTTTTCCTTTCATTCAAATAATATAATTAGAAGACTAAATCAGCAAGTCTCCATATCTTCATCACCCCGGCACCTTGTTAAAGATATAATGCATCGGACATCACGGTTGCCTCTGCCAAAAAGATTGGACGTTTCAGCATGACACCGATCCAAAACATCTTGAATGCTTAAATGACTACAGAATCAGGATCATGGCTATTCGGCATCCCTGAAAACCTGTGGAGAGATTCCTGGAGAGATTCCAAGACCTTGGAGGATCCGAGGAGTGCTCTCGCTTTTCATCAAGCATTGCAGGAGAGGTTTCAGTGCTGTTATGTTGGGAGGTCACACAAACTGCCGAAAATCATGCCATGTTCTTTTACCATCTTCACAAATAATTTGAGAGCTGATAAGATCTACTCAGTCAAAATGTACAGCCTGAATCTTATCTATTCAAGATCAGCATCACACCAATCACCAATCAGAATCTTTGCACTGCCAGTATTGATATTTCTCTATACAGAAAAATGTATTTTATACAATGCTTACAGCCAATAAACTCCCATTTTATACAAGCCTAAGTGTGTAAAGCTCCTGACAAAGCAGCTCACATGCTTCCTCCCCCATCCCTACTACTGTCCTTTAATTGGTATTGATCAAGCCTGTCTATTGTTGTCCATATCGGTGAGCCACCTAACCATGATGGTCAATGCAACTAGACACAATTACACTTAAAGATAAACAACATAAAACGTTAATAAGGTAAAAATCCATTAATACAGCTCTAGTGTTTGGTACAGAAGGCTGCTGAATGTGTGACATATCATGCAGTGTGAAATAAATCTCCATAATGGCGTAGGAGAAACCATCCTTCAGGAAGCCTATTAAAAGATTATCTCTGGCTAATACATGAACCTGAATGGGCCAGACTATGCAGCACAGCATGGCATGGCATGGCATCTCTTACCACTGCAATGCAATGTACTGAGATAGCAATCGTGTTGCCATTTCCCATTTGATTGGATTAAAAAAAAAGAACCCATATTTCTGTATATTGCCCTGAATCGGTTGCAGCAGAGACGCTGAGGATTGCAGGCCAGGATTTCAATGAAAGAGTGAGGCAATTTTACAAGGGCTATACTACTTGCCCACACATGGTCTGCTACATCACATCCTGCAGCTGCATCACAAGAACACAGTGTGGATGAACTGCAGGATGGGAAGCGTTATAGGAAAGAGTAGGAAGTGTGTACATGACAAAATAATAGAAAAGGAAATACAAAGAGGGATAATGATGTGTGTATGAAATCTATATGTATATCGCCTTTCCTTTTGTGATGCACCTGCATTGCAAAACTGACTATGATTATTCATCGAGTGGACACACACACTGACACACACATTATATATATATATATATATATATATATATATATATATATATATATATATATATATATATATATATATTTAAATGTAAGTACATATACACACGTGCATGTTTACATACATCGATACACACGTGTGTGTGTGTGTGTGTGTGTGTGTGTGTGTGTGTGTGTGTGTGATATTTGCAAAATAAGATCCTCCTGACCTGTTGCGTCCTCTCGGCCGGGTTTAGCATCACCGCCTGCCGAAAGCTGTTGTCCACGTAAGACGCCATTGTCTGGGATGGAAAACCGAAAAGCGTGTGAAAAATCCGGGAAATCGGTGTGTCCGTCTCAGCCCGGCCCCGTGTGGAGGCTCCTTCCCCGGGACACGGCCTGCTGCGTCCCCGGGGCCTCGCTCTTTCCCCGGCCCGATCGAATCCAAGCAACCGATCTTTAAAAAATAAATAAATAAACAAATACCCTGCAGCGGCAGATCTCTACCTGTCTTTGACGAGTGATTTAATGCGTGAAAAATGTCCCGGTGCGCTTATTTTCTTTTGCACAAAGCATGCATTTCCCTCCCTGCTACACCGTGTTCAGGATCTCCGGCTCTAACGACGCGTTGAAACGGAGAAAAAAAAATCCACACGTCGGTCAAGTTTCCGGGCGATTCCTAGAAAGCGTCAAACGGCGCAGGTATACATGCTTAATTCAGCTTGTTAAAAAGTGACAGACTGTTGTGTGTTTCCCCCCCACCATGGTGACCGGCCGCGTAACGCGAGCGCGCATGATCAGCCGGGAGCGCGCATAATGGGCGAGACCCGAGGTGCACAATAACGGGAGTGGAACAACGCACACCGACGTGCTGAGCTCTGCCGCCATCCACCGAGCACTACATCTAACTACAGTCTCAGCACAGGTTTATTCAATTTCTTACAAAAGATCGATCATATTGCACATACCAGTTACACACACGCACGCAAAGATACACTACATCTCCATCTCCAACTGTTGCTACAAAGATTGCATAGAATGTCTTTGTAATGCCTTCACTGGAACTAAGAAGCTCAAACCAGCATGTTCCAGCATGACAATGCCCCTGTGCACACAACAAACTCCATGAACATAAGGTGTGTTAAGGTTGGAACGGAAGAACTCGAGTGTCCTGCACAGACCCCTGACCTGATCCTCACTGAACACCTTTGGGATGAACTGGAACACTGACCGAACCGCAGACCTCCTCACCCAACATCAGTGTCTGATGTCACCCATCCTCTTAAGACATCTGAATTGTGAAGACCTAACTCTATTGAACCGCCTTCCCAGGAGAGTCAAGTTTACTATAACAGCAAGCCTACTCTTTAATAAACATATTCATTCATTGTCTACCGAATCTAGCCATGGGGGTCACAGTCCAGTGACTTCTGTGCCGGTCCCAAGCCCGGATAAATAGAGGAAGGGCATCCGGCGTAAAACATTGCCAAATTTAACCATGCGAATCGTCAGTACGAATTTCATACCGGATCGGTCGAGGCCCGGGTTAACAACGACCGCCATCGGCGCCGTTGACCTACAGGGCGCCGGTGGAAATTGGGCTACTGTTGGTCGAAGAAGTAGAGGAGGGAGGAGAGTGCGCAGACAGAGAGAGAAGAGGAAAGGTAAGAGTGTAGGACTGAGAATAGGAACTCTGAATGTTGGTACTATGACAGGGAAAGGTAGAGAGCTGGCTGATGTGATGGAGAGAAGGAAGGTGGATATACTGTGTGTACAGGAGTCCAGGTGGAAGGGTAGCAAGGCTTGTAGTATAGGAGCAGGATTCAAGCTGTTTTATTATGGTGTGGATAGTAAGAAAAATGGGGTAGGTGTGGTCCTGAAGGAGGAGTTTGTGAGGAATGTCCTGGAGGTGAAGAGAGTGTCAGACAGGGTGATGAGTCTGAAGTTAGAGATTGAAGGGGTGATGTTGAATGTTGTTAGTGGTTATGCCCCACAGGTAGGTTGTGAGTTGGAGGAGAAAGAGAGATTCTGGAGTGAATTAGATGAGGTGATGGAGAGTATTCCCACGGGTGAGAGAGTGGTGATAGGAGCGGATTTTAATGGACATGTTGGTGAGGGGAACACAGGTGATGAGGAGGTGATGGGCAAGTTTGGAGTTAAGGAAAGGAACCTTGAAGGACAGATGGTAGTGGACTTTGCTAAGAGGATGGACATGGGTGTGGTTAACACTTATTTTCAGAAGAGGGAGGAGCATAGAGTGACTTACAAGAGTGGAGGTAGGAGCACACAGGTAGACTACATTCTATGTAGAAGAGGCAATCTGAAAGAGATTAGTGACTGTAAAGTGGTAGTGGGAGAGAGTGTAGCCAGACAGCATAGGATGGTGGTGTGTAGGATGACTTTGATGGTCTGTAAGAAGAAGAGGTCAGAGATAGAGAAGAAAACCAAGTGGTGGAAGCTGAAAAAGGAGGAATGTTGTGAGGAATTTAGACAGAAGTTGAGGCAGGCTCTGGGTGGTCAGGTAGTGCTGCCAGATGACTGGGAAACTACAGCAGAAGTGATCAGGGAGACAGGGAGAAAGGTGCTGGGTGTGTCATCTGGAAGGAGGAAAGAAGATAAGGAGACTTGGTGGTGGAATGAGGAAGTTCAGGATAGTATCCAGAGAAAGAGGTTAGCCAAGAAGAAGTGGGACATGGACAGGACTGAAGAGAATAGACAGGAATACAAGGAGTTACAGCGCAGAGTGAAGAGGGAGGTGTCTAAGGCCAAGCAGAAGGCATATGACGAGTTGTACACTAGGTTAGACACTAGAGAAGGAGAGAAGGACTTGTACAGGTTAGCTAGGCAGAGGGATCGAGATGGGAAGAATGTGGAGAATTTAGAGATTAAGATTGGGGGATCCGAAGTGTTTGCTCACAAGTTGAGGAGGGGTTTACAGTGGAGTTGGAAGGAATACTGCCGAGGAGCTGATGAATCTACAAAATTTTTGAGAGGGGATAAGAACTAGTAAGAATGTACGTGAATTTTTCTGTGAAAACAGAAACCAATAAATTAGAATTTTGATGAGTATTGAATTTCTTTAAAAAAGAATGATTTAAAAGTGCTTAAGGCAATAAACCCCCTTTATACATTCCTGGGGGTGTGGAAGGCCCCTGGGAGGGGCACCCACATGAATTTTTAGTTTTTAAGGTTTGTTCAACCTGGTTTTATAGGTGAGAGGATAACCTGAGGAATGGAAAGAACATTACTTAAAAGTAACCAAAAATTTTTAAAAAGGGAAAATAAATACGTCAGTTTTTGGGTACAGAACCTAAGTGTGACTAAAGTTGAATGAATCCCATAATGGGTAGGGAAACCATCTTTGGAACCCTATTAAAAGGTTTATTTTGGAAATTTGGGGGAGCAGCAGAAAATGGCATGCAGGGCCCTTACCATGAAGCAAACAGATGCAATCGTTTGCCTTTGCTTTTTGTTTGGAAAAAAAAAAAAGTATATGGGAAATGGTTTCAGAAGGGAGTTGCACCAGGTTTTGTAAAAACTTTTGGGAAAGAAAGGCGAAATGACATCGGTGCCAAAGAAGACTGTGGTAACTGTATGAGGGAAGCGTTATAGGGAAAGAGTGGGAAGTGGTGCAGGGACAAAAAAATAAAAAAAGGAGCAGGAAAAAGTGGTGATGATGTGTGTATGCAACATATGAAAGTTTCCTTTTGGATCCCTGGGATTTGTTTCATCAGGGACACACACTCTGACCCCTTATATGTTTGCATATATATAAAATGGACCTATTGTATAGGAGGTATATAATGAAAGTCTCCTTACAATGATGTTTGCAAAATGAAAAATTTGTGTGTGTGTGTGTGTGTGCAGGGTGCAGGTGGATAAAAAAAACCTCGAGTGGGTTTTGGCGGGGTTTGCACACGGCCGAAAGCTGGTCATGAAGGTCAGTCGGGAGGAAAAGCCCTGAGTAAGTGTGTAAAAATGAAAGGGGAGGGCCCCGTGGGAGCTCTTTAAGGGCTTCCCGGGGGTGCTTTTGGGTGAATAAGAAACCCGGGATCTTTAAAATACTTGGGGCAACCAGTCTTAGAGTAAATGGTGAAATGTGGGAAGTTTTTTTAAAAGCATGCTTTTTGCAAGGCAGGTTGGAATGGGTTTGGGAGAAAGAAATGTCGGAAATTTTCCTGTGTGTTTCAGAAAGTAAAAGGCGGGGAAATCAAAGGGGAAGGTTTTTTTCCCCCCCAGGGACCGGCGGTAACCGGCCCATGCTGCCAGCGGTTAAAGGGAGCCCCAGGTGCACTGAGGGAAAAAGACACCGAGTCTGAGCTCGCCGCCACCCAGACCCTACAAATGTTGAAGGTTTTTTCTTTGGGTACAAGATTGACAAAATTGGAATACATTTACACACAGACGCAAAAACACTCATGTTGCAAACTTTGCGGACAAAGTTGCCAATTAAGATGTTTTTGGGTAATGTTCACTGGAACTGAGAAGGTAAACAGCATGTTGGAAAATGCCCCGGGCCACAACAAACTATGAACAAAGGGGGTTTTAAAATTGGAACGGAATTAATGAGGTCCTGAACCCCTACCTCATCCTCACAAAGGGTTAAAGGAAAATGCCGAAGAATTAGAAAATAGGTCTGAGTCACCATCCTTTAGCTTGTTGGAAGACCCCTTTTTGAACCGCCAAAAGTCAGAAAAAGAAGAAATAAACAATTATTCATTGTCTACCGCTTATCCGATCTATACTCGGGTCACGGGGAGCCTGTGCCTATCTCAGGCGTCATTGGGCATCAGGCAGGATACACCCTGGATGGAGTGCCAACCCACACACTCTCTCATACAATACAGACAATTTAGAGATGCCAATCAACCTACAATGCATGTCTTTGGACCGGGGGAGGAAACCAGAGTACCCAGAGGAAACCCCAAGGCACAGGGAGAACATGCAAACTCCAAACACACACGGCGGAGGCGGGAATCAAACCCCCAACCCTAGAGGTGTGAGGTAACCGTGCTAACCACTAAGCCACCGTGCCCCCCTAATAAACATATTATAATATTCAAAATTCATATTTATTTTTTAGAATCATAAATTCATTATATACCTGTTTTGCAAATTGCTGTGCTCAATAAACAAGACAAGCATCGAACGTTAAATTGGTTTTAATGCTTGAGAGCGGAGTACACTCATAAATAAGCCATTGAGCCAGCAAACCAGGACACTGTAACAATGGTGTGTGCACCCCATGGCAACCGTGGTCTCCGTGGTAACCAGAGATAACCCCACAGTGTGCTCCTCCCCTCCCCTTACACTCACCTGGAGCTCGGAGCAGGTGACTGATAGGAGCGATGAGAGGGAAAGACTGCAGAACTGATCCTGATCGGCATGGAGTCGGGCAAAGAATCCTCTTTACAGGTACACTCTGCTTAGTTTGTTTGTTTGCTTGTTTTTTTACCAGCTAACTAATAAGTACGGTCCAATCTCTAAATCGACTGCTTTTAAATCTGTTATTAACAGTGAATACAACAATTCATTCAATTGATAATTATGACATGTTAAAATCTAAATCTATCTATCTATCTATCTATCTATCTATCTACACTATATTGCCAAAAGTTTTGGAACACTCCTCCAAATCATTGAATTCAGGGGTTGGGCTCGGCCGCTTAGTTCCAGTGAAAGGAACTCTTAATGCGTCAACATACCAAGACATTTTGAACAATTTCATGCTCCCAATTTTGTGGGAACAGTTTGGGGATGACCCCTTCCTGTTCCAATATGACTGCACACCAGTGCACAAAGCAAAGTCCATAAAGACATGGATGAGCGAGTTTGGTGTGGAGGAACTTGACTGGCCTGCACCTCTACCTGATAGAACACCTTTGGGATGAATTAGAGCGGAGAAGAGTTCCCAGAAGAGTTGAAGCTGTTATAGCTGCAAAGGGCAGGCATGTAAATGCAGATGTCCCAGAACTTTTGGCAATATAGTGTATCTATTTGTCTGTCTTGTCTATATATTTAATATAAATAATATATTTATCAACTCTGACATTCAATCCTGCTGCAGTTAGTACATCCTTGCTTTCAGCACAGGAAGGGTTTTCCACAGCCTTCTCTTGCTCTGCTAAGCTCTTTTTACTGTTAATGTATGCTGGATATATACACAAGTACCTGTTTTCATCAGCGGGGTTATTTGTTAAATAAGCCATCTTCGGTTCTATGAGTTTTCTAAAATAAAACTCTGTGATAACGGACAAATATGTTGCTAAAGGGACTTTTTTTAAAGGGACTATATTTATCAGGGTGGCACGGTGGCTTAGTGGTTAGCACATTTGCCTCACACCTCCAGGGTTGGGGGTTCGATTCCCGCCTCTGCTGCGTGTGTGGAGTTTGCAAGTTCTCCCCGTGCCTCAGGGGTTTCCTCTGGGTGCTCTGGTTTCCTCCTGCAGTCCAAAGACATGCATGGTAGGTTGATTGGCATCTCTAAATTGTCTGTAGTGTGTGTGAGTGAATGAGAGTGTGTGTGTGCCCTGTGATGGGTTGGCACTCTGTCCAGGGTGTATCCTGCCTTGATGCCCAATGATGCCTGAGATAGGCACAGGCTCCCCATGACCCGAGAATAGTTCGGATAAGCGGTAGACAATGAATGAATATATTTATCAAATTATCTACCTTTTTATGGGAAACTATCTACCTCTTTGTGGGTTCTTCATGGGTTCTTTGGAGACTTAAGAGGCCAAAGTTAGCGTCCTAATGAGGTTCTACATGAAATCGCTCTGTTTCAGGGTTCTACGCAAATAAACTAAATAATCTTTTAGGTATATATATATATAATATTAGGTTATATTATATAATATAACATATGCAATTGATCAACATACATCTGACATTTAATTTATAAAAAGCAGGTGATGATAAAATAAGAAAATCAAGGTAAAACAACAGAAAAGTCTGAACAGCTCAAGGGGTTCACAAACTTTCAAGCAGCACTGTATACATACTTGAGCTGTTCAGAATTTTATATATATATATATATATATATATAGCAGTAATCTCACTGTCTGCCTTCATTAGCCTCCTCTTGCAGTCACAACTCTTAAAGGTTCCATACATCAATATCTGTATGTCTATCTGTCAACACTTTCATTATATTTTGGATCTTGGTCTCTGCTTCAACTCCAATTATAATCTTTAAAGCTTCCTTACATCCATGTGTTTTTTCTGTTGAAAAAGAATTAACTGTTTTTGTCTCTGATACTGATTATTAGTACTCATCCTGATCCGTCCTGCTCTGTACACAAACAGCTTTCACTAATGCTTTGTAAACGCTGCTCTGTAGGACCTGATGGCATTGGGAATTACAGAGACAGACTGTGCGATTTCCCTTATAGCATCGGTGCCTTGTCCTCGGAGGCCACAGGGGATTTAAATTACCTCTTCCGTCCTGCTCTGCATGCACCAGCATGGCTGCCCAAGCACTGCTACGTTGGAGGAGTGGGATGGGGGATTCAGCATGGCCTCAGACTCAATGCTAGATCTTTACTCAGCAACACACAGATCAAGGTGAAATATGGAAGGAATAAAATTTACAGTTACAAACCCTTGACACTAAAGACTCTTTCCATAAACCCCATCTGACCAATCACAATCAAGAATTCAGTAAAGATGTGATATAGTTCAACTAACATACTTTCCAATTGCTTTGTCTTTCCATATCAGCGTTCTGACTTTCGCACGGCCATGGAGGACAGGATATCTCAGATATTTCAGACCTCGTGGTAAGCCCCACACCAACAAACCTCCCACAGAGAATGGAATTAGATTACCAAGACTCAAAGACATACACAATCCCAGAATACTAGTGCTAACATATGTGTGACATCCTGACTGATCTACTACACAAAAGCAACACAATTTCAGCTCTGGATCTTCTCATAGATGGCGTTAGATGAGAGTGACTGTCAATGAAACCACTTGTCTTCTCTGCATTAATATTTAACTCACACGTGCACATACAGGCAAGTACCGCCATGCTTTTTAGACAGGCAGGAGCCGGGTACCCGAGGGGACCAGAGTGCTTATAAGAACGACAGTCAGAACGGCAACAACCAGATCCGACTGAGAAAGGTCAGACCCCAGCTAGAACATCCTGAATAAAATTGTAGATAGTAGAATAGATGAAGATTTCCAGGACAAACTATCCACTTTTCCTCTTGTTTCTTTCTTTCTAGTTTATTCTAAATTCTTACTTTAGTTATACAAAGTGAACACTTTTTAAATGAAACTGATTTCTGTTACTGTTTCCACCTCCTACGTTGATTCATTGTTTTACTTGCTCCTATACCACAGCAATTTGACATCAATTACCATAAATAATTTATTTAAAACAAAATATCATACCTATAACTGTTTAGTAATATTTAATGTCATAAAACGTCCATGAGACAAGTTGCTATCACTTTATAGGATGTTTATAGCAGCTATAAACGGTCATTCCTTCATCAGCATATCTTCTTATTTAAAACGGTAAAATCCTCTATTCTGAAGACTTTCCTGTGGAGGAAAACTTACAAAACTCTGTCTTTGTCCAATAAATGTTTAATAAGTGTGTCCTTACAGACAACAAATTACAAATCATTGCTCATTAGCTGCCTTTATTATTAGTCTTAAATAATAAATGCCATAAATGCTGTTACAGAAAATGAATCAACACCTTCTGACCAATCAGATTTGAGAATTCAACAGTGCCATGGTGTAAATATTTGACATTTTTGACTAGCAGTTGCTCCACGTCAGTGAATGATACTGTGTTTGGTTTTGTTTTCCAACACAGAGACGCTCAGCTCAGAGGACAACAGCAGACAAAACACAACAGAGTGACTTCACTTTGCCGGCCATAGCAGGAGGCAGAGTTTAATGAAAGCATCCACAATGATGTGCACTTGGTATCTGGAGCGGTTTAGTTACTTTGTGCTTGTCCTGTGTGTTCCTCTGATACCACATCAACACTAACAATTCTTTATTAATAAAGGGTCATAAAGGATATCTTGTTCTTTTTTAAATAGTTTAGTTCCCTCACCAGCCTCTCTTGATCTTGATATCCCTATAAGGACAGGAAATGGTCTGATGAGTTTGAACTTGTGGGGACGTTTAGCTGGTCCCCATAAGAAAACCTAGAATTTGACTTAGATGTAGCATAGCATAAATCAGCCACATTAATTATTAGGTCAGTGGAAGGTCCTCACAAGGATAGAAAGACAAATGTATATGTGTTATCTCTGATACAATCCTTCATCCTTCTGAATGACTCCTCAGCCCGTATCGATGTTAACACACTTCTAACTATAATTGAACCGCCCAGGTCTCTTAAGCCATTTTCAATATCCTGTGCTGAGCCCAGCAAGACGACCCCAATCCACTGCCGATCTGTCATTATCTTCCGATCCACTTGCTTTCCATTTTCCTTTTATAAAGCGTGTATGCCAACACAAGTGTCCAATTTTTGTAAGCTAATTTTTTCTAAACACGTAATATTCATGTGAGGTGAAAATACACCCTACTCCCTGGGAAGCTAATCACAGCTAATCACCATTACCAGCATGTTTTCAGGAGGCAGGAGGAAACCGGAAAACCCAGAAGAAACCCAGAGAGATCCGATGCTTCGTTTTATGTAAAGTTGCATCACCTACAACTCGCAAAATCACCTTTAACTTTAACACGTCAGCTTGAGCTAGTCTTCCAAACTACCGCTAATTAACTCAATGTTTACACAGTGACATCAAATCAAAATGTCTGTATACAACTATGAACATTGTGTACTTTTTACTTAGTATACAGCAGTAATACAGACACGGCATTGGCTAAATCTATAACTCTGTCCATGCTAATCGCTGTTTTGCGAAAGTAATCGACATTAGCTATCACTAAGGTTAGCCAGTTAGCTTGTTGCTGTAACTGTAAAATTAAGATTAGAGTAGCATTTTTTTTTAGCTTTACAAGCTCTGCGAACAAAGAAAGACACAATTTTGTTGAGGAAAATTCAACTCATATCATGTATTGTTCATAAATTATGTTATTGAGGGTGGATATTTCCTTTAATGGACATCTTTTTGACTAGCAGAAGCACTCATAGCATCATTGTAGATTCTGATAGTGTGTCAAGTAAATTTAACGATCTTTTTGGAATGTAACAAACCCCCCCACAAAAAATTAAAGTATATGTGATAAAATAATATTATTAGGTGTATATAATGAGTAATTCATTTTCCCATTTTGGGAAAGACATAATTGTTTTAAAAGAAAGTTAGGAAGATTGGCTCAGTCAGTCATTTTAACCAGGAAGCTTTCCAGAAAGTTCCACAGGATGTTTGGATGAAACCGAGGATGAATTTGAATGATTTATCCCCGGTTTATGATCAACCTAGTTGTGGACGTTAACGAGTGAAATAAAATGATGCAAAATCTGTTTACTATTTATTTATTTTTTTTAGTTTATGAATAAAGGAATGACTGCAGATGCGGCACACAGCCGCTCCGCCACACTAGAGGGCGCCACACACACACACACACTTTCATCAAAAGTTCCTCGTGGAAAAAGAACCTTCCAGTTCATTCAGAGGCTGAGGAACTTCAAGAAAACGAGATAAAAAAAATGTCCAACCCGACCCCAGAGTCCAAACCCGGCAATGCGGAGAACCAGAGGGTTTTCTTCGATGTAGAAATCGGCGGTGAAAAAGGTGAAGAGATTTCTCTTTGACTTCATGAAGCTTTTTTATTTATTTATTCAATTTCACTGACCCTTGTTCGGTTAGCATGCGGCTCACACAGACACAACATTTTCTGATTTTATTCTTATCTTTAGACTACACAGATATCTATCTGGATTTATATATAAATATACATATATATATATTCCTTCAACATCTAGCTAGTCAGTGGAGAACAAGCTGTTTAACCAAAAATATTACTCCACTGCACACCTGCAACTCTTCCGTTTAACAAGGGCTCTGTTCCAAATCACGACAAGTCCCCTAGTTAGTGAACTATTCAGGGCGGCATATCAACGTATGTTAAAAAAAAAAAACCTGAAATCTAGTGCATTCACAAAATCCCATAATGCATTGCAGTAGGTACGGTAAGATGCACCCTAGCAAGAAGGGAATAGTCATAATACACACTGCCTTGAGTAGGGAGTAGGGCACTATTTGGGACACGGACCACCTATTACTGGGCAGATAACGGTGTCTATTAATAACACAGAACAACTAAGATGTTGTGGTTCAGATTGTTAAAAAAACATGAAACCAGAAGAAATCTATTGTACAATAAGTTTCATTGGAATATCTCATCTTTTTTTTTTATCCATTTATAGTTACTTTTAATGTCGTGGATCAAGTTAGTTCCTGTTCTCACTTGCATTATAGCAGCATATATAAACGAAAGTTTGCTCAGTAGCCAATGCAGAGTCTTCAAGACTTTCCTGTGTTGCTTGGTACAAAGCGCTGAAACTGAAGACTCCTTCCAAATGTGTTGAATAAATATCTCATTACAGAAAGCCTGAGCTTGAATCATGAGCTTGAGCTCATGATCTGAGTGCTAGGGAACAGATATTTAGGTTAATATGTAATGCTGATACTTTTAATGATTCAAAAATGTGACCATCGTAGTGCACTATTCATTATTGGTCCTGTGTTTTGTCCTCTCTAGTTGGCCGCATCGTGTTCGAGCTCTTCGCCGACGTGGTCCCTAAAACTGCAGAGAATTTCCGTGCTCTGTGCACCGGCGAGAAGGGAATCGGGAAAAGCACCGGGAAACCTATGCACTTCAAGGGGTGTCCTTTTCACCGCAGTAAGTATAGGCTTTGGGTTCAGGAAATGTTTGCATTAATAGATGTCAAAGAGCGCTCTTTCACAATCCCTTCATCTTTCTTCTGAAATGTAACACCCAAGCTTTTAGATTGGTTTTTGTTTAGTTTTCTTGTTATTCCAGTCATCAAGACGTTCATGGTGCAGGGAGGAGATTTCTCCAATCACAACGGCACGGGAGGAGAGAGCATCTATGGGGACAAGTTTGAGGATGAAAACTTCCACTATAAGGTGACATGCACCACAGAGCTTGGACAGTGAAGCAGAGTTTATTATATGTTCTATATTATAAGCTACAAATGTTGTCGTTTGTACATTGTAATTATTTTATTTCGACACATGCCAGTAATTTGGATTATTTGTATTAGTCATTTTCTTATTCTTCTTGGTCACATTTTTATTACACATACAGTAAGAGAATTGCGCATACAAAAATATTAAAAATAAATGAATGCAATAAATAAATTCATAAACAGGCAGCGACTTAAAAGAATGTCCTTGAAATACTAGCAGCTAATATAAATGTGTTATTATATATATATATATATATATATATATATATATATATATATATATATATGTATGTATCTCAGATTTGCACGGATTGACCTTTGCTCTTTTCTTATTTTGACAGCATGATAGACCAGGCTTGTTGAGCATGGCCAACGCTGGGCCCAACACCAACGGCTCCCAGTTCTTCATCACCACCGTGCCCACACCTCACCTGGACGGCAAGCATGTGGTGTTCGGGCAGGTGCTGAAGGGCATGGGCGTGGTCAAGATGCTTGAAGCCATCGAAACCGAGGAAGATCATCCGGTCAAGGTGATGCATGATGGAGATGTGACCTAATCTATGTACTATACATACTATGTAGTACATTTACATGTAAGGAGACTCACTCATGGAGCATTGAGTGATCTGGGTCAAATTATCATTTGTTTAAAATATAGTTTTATAAATGTATATACAAATTACAGGGTCAAATTTAAAATAAAAGACTAATTTATTGAAAGAAGTCTGTTTAATTAAATAACACTCAATTTGAAATTTTTTGAAAAATTGGTATTGGAAGAGGTATTGACATTAAATATTTTTTTCAACGCTTCAAGAACTCCATACTTGTGGGCATGGTGTTGTAGGGAACGTTATTTAGATAGACCTACTGCAGAAGCGGACCAGCGTTCGACTAGGTGTGTTTAGATTTTATAAACTTTCCCTTGTTTTCTTTTGTGATCTGGAAACTGATTAAAATTTGTCAAAGCACATTCCTCCTTCCTCATCTGTCCTTTAATACGTATTGAGTGCTGTCCCACAAGAAGATACTTGATATTTCAAATGCGACACCTCGGACAATTGAATTGGATTTGAAGCCAGAAACGGTTAGTGTAATTGTCTGAGCATTAATCAGGATCGCAAATCGACAGCGACTGGGTGCTTAATGCGATTCAGTGCAGTTTAATGTGCTGAAAGCTGCCTGTGGCACACGGTCTAATTTTAACATTTTCTCTCTCTCTCTCTCTCTCTCTCTCTCTCTCTCTCTCTCTCTCTCTCTCTCTCTCTTACCTCAGCCATGCATAATTGCTGATTGTGGAGAGCATAAAGCAGATGACGATTGGGACATAGCTCCCAACGACGGCTCTGGAGACGTGCACCCAGACTTCCCCGAGGACTCAGACGTCGACTTTAAGGACGTAAGTGTTTTTGTTCAGCAAGTCTTCTGATATCTGATCTGTACACATAGGAAATACAGCACGGGTCTTGGAGGTGTGCGTGTTTTCTCAGCTTCATCATATAATGACACTTTAGCTGCAGAGGTGATTAAGATATATTCATGCAGAAATCAGTTTCGACTCTATTTTGTTTTCCTCTGTTTGCAGGGAACCATAAAAGTCCTGATGTTTGAGACAGGACGCAAATGAAATAAAATAGAGTCGTATTAATCCAGTATGAAATTATACAGGCAGCATAATATGCAGTCAAGAGGCTTAGAAAGCAATAAGGATTGCAAACAAACTCCCAGAACAATTTGCATACACTGAGGATTCATTAATTCATGATTTATTCCAAAAACTGAACATTCAGGAGAAATTGTGGTGTAAGACCCCATTAAAAGAAAATCCATGGTACCAAATAATATTTCTATGAAATAATTGCAAAGATGACGAGTTTTCCACGTTTGTCTTTGCAGTTAATTTAATCAGAGATAACAAATATGAGGATGTGCTAGCTTATTGGTTAAGGTGGACTACTGATCGGTAGATTGTGAATTCAAATCCCAGGTCCACCACTGCTGGGCCCCTGAGCAAGGCCCTTAACCCTCAGTTGCTCAGTTGTAAAAAAAAAAAAAAAAAAAAAAAAACCCCAAAAAAACAAACAGATAAAATTGTAAGTCGCTCTGGATAAGGATTTCTGACATGTCAGAGATGTAATGTAAATCTAAAACTTACATGAACTCTTTCACTATTTTGTAATCTGCACCCAATGATGAGACAATTCATTTTTCAGGTTGATAAAGTCTTGTCTGTGGCTGAGGACATCAAAAATATCGGGAACAACTTTTTTAAAGCCCAGAACTGGCAGGCTGCTATGAATAAGTACTCCAAAGCTCTAAGGTGAGTGTGTCATTGAGCACATTATTATTATTATTGCACTGAACCCCCCACCAGGGGCACGGTGGCTTAGTGGTTAGCACGTTTGCCTCACACCTCCAGGGTTGGGGGTTCGATTCCCGCCTCCGCCATGTGTGTGTGGAGTTTGCATGTTCTCCCCGTGCCCTGGGGGTTTCCTCCGGGTACTCCGGTTTCCTCCCCCGGTTCAAAGACATGCATTGTAGGTTGATTGGCATCTCTAAATTGTCCGGATTGTGTGAGTGAATGAGAGAGTGTGTGTACCCTGTGATGGGTTGGCACTCCGTCCAAGGTGTATCCTGCCTTGATGCCCAATGATGCCTGAGATAGGCACAGGCTCCCCGTGACCCGAGAATAGATCGGATAAGCGGTAGACAATGAATGAATAAATGAACCCCCACCATTTTCTCCCAATTTAATTGTCCTAAATAAGCATGTTGGTTTTATTTATTTATTTTTTTTTTTACTGCAGGTATTTAGAGCTCTGTGGCAATACTCTGGATGATGACAGCGCACAGAAAAAGCTGGAGCCCATGGGTCTAAGTTGCATCCTCAACACCGCAGCCTGTAAACTAAAACAGCAGCAGTGGCAGGAGGCCATCGAGAGCTGCGATGAGGTACTTCAGACTCAGAGAAGGAACACTGTTTAGCCTCAGATCGTTATGGAATGCCACAACAGAAAGGTTTAAAGGTTAAAGCCTTCCCAAAGAGCTCAATCATTCATGCTTTTACTGACTAGGCTAATTTTGCTAAAATATTTTTGCTAACACGGTTACGTAATGAGGAAGTTCAACTCGTGTGACATTATTAGCAATTAGTACAAAAACTGTACAGATAGAGGTGTTACACAGCTGGAGAAATATATTGAAGTGTTTACAATTAAAAAAATATATAAAATACACCACCTTTAAGGCAACTTGGTGAACATATATACGCCTTTATTGCATTAAATCCAAAATCACCTAAGAATGTCAAACTATTTATAAAAATCGAGTCATCATTTTTACCTCAGGATTTCTTGGGGACCTCATGCTAGCTGTCTAAAACAGATAAAATTCTACTCAGCTACCAAAGCTAATATTTTTACCTCAGGATTTCTCAGGATCCTACACATAGCTGGTTAATAATTAAAACTATACTTAGCTAGCACGAAAACGAATATATTTTAAGTCCTAATAATTGCATATCGGGCTAATTATATTACCGAATCCATATTTTTTAACTTAGGAATCAGTAGCTAGCTGAATAATATGGTTAAAAGGACTACTCCACTAGCAAAGCTAATATTATAACTAATATAACTTGCTAGAAGTGGCTCAAATTGTAGTTGGCTAATTAGCTAACTAATATCTGTATCTTAGGATTTCTTAGGAAGCTGTACTTGGCAAATAACTGTAAAAGCTAAACATTTTACCTCAGGATTTTCTCCAGCTAGTTGGGTTTGAAAATAAACTTAAATAGACTTAAATAAACTTGAATAATTAAAAATAAACTGTACTTAGCAAGCTAGCAAAGCTTACTTATTTATTTATTTACTTACCTCATGGGTTCTTAAGAACCCTTTTATTTGCTACATAATAATGCTAGCTAGATAAGCGTTTTCTTGAATGCCTTTGAATATTTGTTTTGATACCTTTGAGCTGTTTTTGAGGGACAGCATGTCTCAAAAGATAGCATAAAAGTTTTTATTTCTCAAAAGCACAGCTGTATGACCGCTACAACGTTCAATACGATTAAATCTGCAGACGTCATCCACGACGAAGCGTCACAATTTAGCCAGAGAGCGCTGCTCTGATGTGTTGATTACATTCAGCAATAATTTGCTCATGAAAAACCCAATTAAAGCTGAAGGATTTTTTCTCGCCGCATCTCATTAAAACATTTCCGTGGCTCTGAAGGTTGAATTGAAGGTTAATTAGAAGCTTCAGTGATGTACAATGATCTGATTCATGTTTACTCACTCTGTTCCTCACAGGCTCTGGAGCTGAATCAGACACATGCTAAGGCTTTGTTCAGGAGAGCGCAAGCCTGGCAAGGCCTCAAGGAGTTCAGCAAGGCCATGGTACGAAAGATAATTGCACGCACTGTGAGCTCTTTATATCTCAGTTGTTTGAATGAACACACTGAAATCTGTGCTGCTCATGAACTTTTTCAGTAAACATCACTGCGGCGAATGTGTTGGTGACACAAACCCACTCTCATGCACACACATCACCTTCTGGGATTCATTCTAAATTGGATAAATTGGATTTTTAGGAGATACAAGCGATCAAATGTTTTTTGATGTCATGTTATTTGTTTCGTTTCGTTTTTTCACTCGCAGCACCACCACCAACCGTCTAATTTCGTTCCACCGAATAGCAGACGATCGGATATGTTTCCTTTAGCCGTTCAACAAAAACATCTCCTTGAACAGATGCTTTGAAGTCATTTCAGCAGAAAACATTACACAGAAGTGGTGAGAGCCGGTCAGTTTGGTCAACCTTAAAGATGCTGAAGCTTGTGACCAGAGAAGGATGCAAAACATATTGGTTGATTTAACCAGTTTTGAGTCCAAATATTTCAAACAGAAGGCTATTCTAAAGCGCTACAGCTCAGTTTAGCAGCTCATATTTACCAAAAATAATTTCAAAAAATTTCATTGCAATCTAAGTAGGCGTGAGGACCCACTGGGTATGATTCATACTGACTAAACACTGCATACACTGATCAGGCATAACATTATGACCACCTGCCTAATATTGTGTCGGTCCTCCTTTTGCTGCCAAAACAGCCCTGACCGGTCATGCACTGTGTATTCTGACGCCTTTCTATCAGAACCAGCATTAACTTCTTCAGCAATCTGAGCAACAGTAGCTCGTCTGTTCGATCGGGGCAGCTTTCGCCCCCCATGTGAATCAGTGAGCCTTGGCCGCCCATGACCCTGTCGCCGGTTCACCACTGTTCCTTCCTTGGACCACTTTTGATAGATACTGACCACTGCAGACGGGAACACCCCACAAGAGCTGCAGTTTTGGAGATGTTCTGATCCAGTGGTCTAGCCATCACAATTTGACCCTTCGTCAAACTCACTCAAATCCTTACACTTGTCCATTTTTCCTGCTTCTAACACATCAACTTTGAGGACAAAATGTTTACTTGCTGCCTAATATATCCCACCCACTAACAGGTGCCATGATGAGGAGATCATCAGTGTTATTCACTTCACCTGTCACTGCTCATAATGTTATGGCTGATCGGTGTATGTGAAAGCACTCTTAGCTGTGTGTTTAATCAAATCGCCGTGCTTTTATCTCATGACTTGAAATGATGCAAGAGGTAAGCATTTGTGTGCTAAATCTTTTTTTTTTTTTTTTTTTAAATTAAAAGTAAAAACTTTTCAAAAGTTAATCCTCAATCCACAGTCATTTTTTGAAAGTTTTTAAAACGAACTCCAAAGACAAACTCCCCGTTAGTCAGATCACGGCACTGCAATTTACTCCATCCAATTTAACACATCTCTATAGAGCTGTACCTCTGCATGACCCGTACTATTTGCTGGAGTGTTGATCTTTCCTTCTTATCAAATTACAGATCGATCTGAAGAAAGCGCAGGAGATTGCACCAGACGACAAAGGTAAGATGCAGCACAAACGTGTCCTTGTCAACGTCGGTCAAAGAACAATTCCAGCTCTGTGACATCCCTAGTGTTTTCTTTAGCATTCAGCTCATCTGGGGTTCAGCAATGTGGCTCATTTGAAGCTTTCATTATAAGCCACCATTATACTTCTCAACTGTCTCATTATTTACAGCTACGCATTAGGAAATTATGAAGTCTCTGAGGGAGTTAGAGATTGATTTCGATTCAGCTGGCTCATAAATCATAAATCGCTCATTTGCTATACAGCTTCACTTCTGTTGCTCGTTTTGTTCCCTTTCCATTTTCAAAACATTACCGTCATCATTCATTAACAAAATTTATGCATGTTGTATTAAATGCTTAGTAGTTAAATTTTTTTAACAATATATCCTTATCCAAAAATATTCAAATTCATATGTTCAACGTCTGCATCCTACGTGTTGTCACGTAATGATACGCTGTGGCACGATATATAAAAATGACATTGTGCGAGATCAACATTTTGTTAATCCTGCATGTGTTGTAATAGCAGCCTTTGAACACCAGAGGTCCCAATTTGTGCAAATACACAATGTTACCAAAAGTTTTGGGACACCCCTCCAAATCATTGAATTCAGGGGTTGGGCTCGGCCCCTTAGTTCCAGTGAAAGGAATTCCCTTTGGCCAAATTTCATGCTCTCATCTTTGTGGGAACAGTTTGGGGATGGCCCCTTTCTGTTCCAACATGACTGCACACCAGTGCACAAACCAAGGTCCATAAAGACGAGTGAGTTTGGTGTGGAGGAACTTGACTGGCTTGTTTTTGGATGAATTAGAGTGGAGACTGTGAGCCAGGCCAAAACTGTCTGCCATTACATGTACATGAATGTAATATGGAGTTGTCCCACCCTTTGCAGCTACATATAACAGCTTCAACTCTTCTGGGAAGGCTTTCCACAAGGTTTAGGAGTGTGTTAATGGGAATTTTTGACCATTCCTCTAGAAGCGCATTTGTGAGGTCAGGCACTGATGTTGGACGAGAAGGTGTGGTTCGCAGTCTCCACTCTAATTCATCCCAAAGGTGTTCTATCAGGTTGAGGTGCAGGCCAGTCAAGTTCCTCCACACCAAACTCGCTCATCCATGTCTTTATGGACCTTGCTTTGTGCACTGGTGTGCAGTCATGTTGGAACAGGAAGGGGTCATCCCCAAACTGTTCCCACAAAGTTGGGAGCATGGAATTGTCCAAAATGTCTTGGTATGCTGAAGCATTGAGAGTTGCTTTCACTGGAACTAAGGCGCCGAGCCCAACTCCTGAAAAACAACACCTGAATTCAATGATTTGGAGGCGTGTCCCGACACTTTTGACAATATAGTGTATCTAGAGAACGTGCTGGTCACGTGATCTGATAGGCCAACCAAAACACATTGTATGTTATATAACATGACCACTTTCTTTACAATATTCTCTTGGATATTCCTTACAGCTATTGCAAACGAGATGTTGAAGGTCAAGCAAAAAGTGAAGGAAGAGAACGAGAGAGAAAAGAAGATCTACTCCAAAATGTTTGCGTAAAGGATGCAGCAGCGATGTGCCATAACTACGTGCGGATCTACATCGGCTCACATCTCTTTGCTCAGCCATCAATAATATAGTTATACGAGGAAATACAGGAAAAAAAGTGTCAGATCTCCAGCCTGATAAAGATATGCAGTTTACAGAAGGAAGTGTCATGAGAATAGGATCCATTATAGTTAGAATACAATCCGTGTGAACGTGTAGGCGTCCGGCTGCATCTAGACTACTGTTAAAAATGTTTATTTAATCAGAAAGCAGGCTGATCTTTAAAACTGACTCTGTTTGGGTTTTTTTTTTGTCTTTATTATATTTATTTGACTAAACTCAAAGTCTAAAAGGTTTCTTTGATCTTAATTAGTTCACTGTGGTAATGTAAACTTATTCTGACAATAAATGTGGTGTTTTAAGAAGGGAGAAGAAAACAGACGCTTGAGGTTTGGTAAAATGAATTTATTCTACCAATTTGACTTTATATACAATGCAAACCTCAAAGCCATAGAGGTAAACTGCTGTTAGCTTATAAGTTCATACCTCACATATGGGCATTTGGCCCTTATCTGCACTTGTGTGTTTACAGACTAATGCTCCATTTCACCTCACTTGGTCAAATGTTAACCTTTTTATTTAAAAAAAAAAAAAAAAAAATCTTATTCAAATCTCTTTCAGTAGGCCTTTACACCACACAAGCCGATCACATTAAACGTAATTAATGCCACATAAGTCATGACAATTACACACAAAAGTTCCCATCACGATGAACATGGGACTATTCTGATCCATAGGCACACTGAAATTATTATTGTTTTAGATTGTGTGTTTCAGAGAGACATGCCTGAATAAAACCCACAAGAAACTGAACACACGATCACAAGCCGTTGTAGGCTGGTCCTCCGCTGCCCTCAGGAACGACCCAGTTGATGTTCTGGCTCGGATCTTTAATATCGCACGTCTTACAGTGCACACAGTTCTGTGCGTTGATCTGTAGCCTCATGCCTTCACCGGACTCCAACGGAACAAACTCGTACACACCTGCGAGGGAGAGTTATTTAAGCAAGGAAAAAAAATTGCATTCAAACAGTCAAAAGTCCGAGATCATGCATCAATCTGATATCTAAAGCACTGATCAGTATCTGATCGATTGGACGTCATGAATGATGGGCTGCCTCATCGTTTTACTATATAAATAAAATTAACATGAAATAAAATGAATGATTTATCACACAATACAAGTCCCTGTGACTGAGCTGTTACTATGGAAACGATGATGCATTGAAACGCACGCAGATTGAATTAGCAGCACTACTGTCAAACCTGCTTTAGAAAATCAATCAACACTTACTGACCAATCAGATTTTAGGAGTGGACAGCACTGTGGAGTAAGCTGTCTATCGTACTATAAGCCATGATCTATCCTCGTAAAGGTTCATTAGATAAGATTAGCTTATGCCCACAAATCTCCGCCTACTGGATCGTAGAGGGTCTATGAAAATGATTGACAGGAGGCAAACGCAATTCCTCCAGACAGGAAGTCAGCTTTCCAAATGGCCACATCTTCATCCATTGTTTTTTTTTTTTTTTTTAAATCATATTCCACATGTGTTTTTTTGTAAAAGTAAGGAATATTAAAAACTAAACAGATTATTGCACCTTTAAAGACAAAAGAACGTACACACCTGCAGGACAAAACCGCTGTTCAGGGCCGTCGTAGATGGCAAGATTTTGTGCTACAGGAGTGCTGTCATCCCTCAGTGTGAGGTGAGGAGGCTGGTCGTGCTCGTGATTTGTCCCGCTCAGCGCCACAGAAGAAAGGATATCAAAGCTGATTTTGCCATCAGGCTTCGGGTACTCGATGGGTGTGCAGTCTTTTGCTGGTTTCAACTGAGCAGAGTCCACACCTGCAAAAGAGAAGAAGAAAAAAGATTATAATAAAATAATAATGAACATGTGCTACTATTTGCAAAATCGTAAATGAACAACTCAACAAAAACAATAAATAAATAAAAAATGTAAATGATGTAAAAGAAACCGTGACTCATCAGACCAGGCCATCTTCTTCCATTGCTCTGTGGTCCAGTTCTGATGTTCACGTGCCCATTGTTGGTGCTTTCAGCAGTGCACAGGGGTCAGCATAGGCACCCTGACTGGTCTGCGTCTAAGCAGCCCCATACACAACAAACCGTGATGCACTGTGTATTCTGACGCCTTTCTATCAGAACCAGCATTAACTTCTTCAGCAATTTAAGCAACAGTAGCTCGTCTGTTGGATCGGATCACACGGGTCAGCCTTCGCTCCCCACGTGCATCAATGAGCCTTGGCCGCTCATGACCCTGTCTCCGGTTCACCACTGTTCCTTCCTTGGACCACTTTTGATAGATACTGACCACTGCAGACCGGGAACACCCCACAAGAGCTGCAGTTTTGGAGATGTTCTGATCCAGTGGTCTAGCCATCATAATTTGGCCCTTCGTCAAACTCGCTCAAATCCTTACACTTGCCCATTTTTCCTGCTTCTAACACATCAACTTTGAGGACAAAATGTTCACTTGCTGCCTAATATATCCCACCCACTAACAGGTGCCATGATGAGGAGATCATCAGTCTTACTCACTTCACCTCTCACTGCTCACAATGTTATGCCTGATCGGTGTGTATATATAATTTAAGAATTATAAAATAAGTTGAATGTGTGACATTTAATTTTCAGCTCTATTGGTGAAAACATTTTATTTTCTCACCACAGTGTTTTAGTGTCCATGGCTCTTTTCCCCTCAAAATCCAGTAGAAAATTCCAGTGTACAACATCCCTCCATACAGCCCAAAGTAATTGTGGAACGACGGCCGAATGTTCCTCACAGAATACAGCTCCTTCCAGACCCAGGAATTCTTCAAATTTTCTTCATACTCAGGAACGTGAATACCTAACGGACAAACAGAAAAATGTTCTATTCGATCTCCTTGGTGTCATGCCCTGTATGTTTCGTAATTCCGAGTAGCTCAGGGTCACGTGCCTGCCGTCTCGGATTGCAGGTTCTCGTCTGTCAGTTTGTTAAAGATGGCGTCTGCTGCCAGCATGCCGCTCTTCATGGCCGTGTGCGTTCCTTTGATCTTGGGGACGTTCATGAAGCCCGGACTGCAGCCGATCAGAGCACCGCCGGGGAAAGTCAGCTTAGGTATAGACTGTGAAGAGAGACATGAGATTTACATTAAGCGGGTGTTAAATACAGTGAATTGGTTCAAATACTGAGACACCTGAGGTACCTGTAAGCCTCCTTCATTTAGAGCTCTGGCTCCGTAAGCGATCCTGTTTCCTCCTTGTAGAGTGAGAGCCACGGACGGGTGATGTTTCCATTGCTGGAACTCTCTGAATGGACTCAGGTAAGGGTTAGTGTAGTCCAAACCCACCTGTATACACACACACACACACACACACGGGACTCAATCAGAGTTTCAGCAGCAGACAGGAGTGCAACTGTCAAGCACTCATGATGGCTGACATAATGGAAGTAATTACACTGGTCTTTATTTTGGTCAAAATTATTTTCTTGGAACAAAATTTGACCTGGTACACGAGGTCAAATATATATCAAAATAAACCATAATAATAAAGAAAAAAAAAAGAATAATAGTAAAGCAGTAAACCCTGTGTTTATTGCTACCCTTCAAATATGTGGAAAATATATTAAATTAAATTTAAAAAAAAAAACTAAATGAATGAATTGGACTTTCAACAAGAAACTTTCCTTTCATAAGAAATTACTTTTAAGAAAAATGGACAGACCTTCTTGTCCATCAGTGCCTGACCTCACAAATGCGCTTCTAGAGGAATGGTCATACATTCCCATATACACACTCCTAAACCTTGTGGAAAGCCTTCCCAGAAGAGTTGAAGCTGTTATAGCTGCAAAGGGCGGGACAACTCCATATTACATAAAAGCAGACATCCCAAAACTTTTGACAATATAGTGTAAATTAAACTTCAGCTGATGGTGATAAATTGTTTGTAGGATTTGCAGGAAAAGAATTCAGCAAAGACAGCATCTGAACTGAAAACAACCAATGAGAAAAGATCGAAAAGATGAAGCCACTGTTCAACCCAGTGCTGGACCGTTGATGCTTTGGGGCTGTTTGGTGGACAAAAAATTGTGCAAATTAATAGCATCACGAATTCTGAAGTAGCAAAATCTTTCAACACAAATTTCGGCTGGTTGCCTCTGCCAGAATGTTAAGACATGGCCGTAGCTGAATCTTTTCAAGATGATGACTTCAACCTACGGACACAGTGTTACAGGACACAAAATCAGCAAGGATCTCGTTGTCTGGATTTGAACCCGAATGAAATCCTGTGGTTTGAACTGAAGAGTTAAAAATTAATATGTACAAAGATAAGAATATAAAGGAGGTGGAAATGTATTGAGTGACCTAAAAAATCCAAACAAAAATCTCCAACCTTCTTACATACTGTATTACAGTGACTCAGTGCTATGGCCTTTCAAGTTTATTTTAAGCCTTTCTCAGACAAATAACACTCGATTCGGAGAAATCTCAATTCAGATCAAAGAGTACGCGAAGAAGACCATCTATCTGACGTTCATTCTTGTGACTTACCACAAAGCCCAGGGCCACTAGTGGCTCTCCTTCATTCAGGTGGTAGAGGAAAGAGCCTCCGTACGTGTTCCTGTTCAGAGGCCAGCCCACGGTGTGCTCTACTCGACCCGGGCTCCATTTCTTCTCATCAATAATCCACAGCTGGGGGGAAAGGGAAGTGTGTTAGTGGTCGGTTTATAGCTACAAAAGTGTGTTTTTCTATTGGTTTCACACTGCACATAAATAACCTTGTAAAAAATGGACATGTAAAACCTCCATTCAGTTAAAAACAGTGAAGGAACCAAACAATTGAAGAAATTAAAAGAAATTATACCTGAGATGACAGACCTGGCATGCAGTAAATTACTTGATAATTATCAACTTGCTTGTTAAAAATGTTTTGTTTATGCAGCCACCATTCACGTTTTGTTCATCTGTCCAAAAGAATTTGAATCTTTGATTCACTTCTTATAGTCGGGTTGATTCAGAATCACACTGAATCGTGTTTGAGATCACTTGGATGCAGAATGAGACGTCTTACTCGGATGATATTAAATCCCTCCCCCCCCAAAAAAGTAAAAAACTATTGCATCTTTGATTCATTTTCTGTGGTCGGTTGATTCAGAATCAAATCTCTTTCCTCACTGCAATTGATTCATGCTCGGGTTCACTTGAAAGTGGACCGAGACTGCTCCTATATTGGACCAGTTACCTTCATTCAAACCGAAAAAAATAAAGAAATAACTTGAATGTTTGATTCACTTCCTGTAGTCGAGTCGATTCAGAATCAAATCGCTTTCTCTCTGCAATTGACTCACGCTCATGTACTCGGACCATACCCGAGTGTGATTCTTCGATCCTTAGCTGCACATGTAATATACTTCTTTTGATAAAATAATCAGTTCTCCTAATTAAAACTAGAAATTTGAAAAACTGCTTGCGACAAAGATCCGAATTCGAGACGGTCACCTCTTTGAGGCCGATGGCGTAGGTCTGCGGCTGGCAGTTCTCTCTCAGGTTGAACTGTCTGTAGAGTTGCTTGGAGAGGTGACCGTGACATCCTTCTCCAAACAGAGTGACCTTAGCGTGGAGCTCCATGCCTCGTTCAAACACTTCCTGCGACAGACACGTGCAGGTGAGAAATATACTCAGTGTGTGGACATGCGCCGTCTCACTCTCTCTATATCCATCTATTCATCCATGACATCCATTCATTTTAAGACAGACTGATGGAGTAGGAAATTACACCACAGTCTTGATCTCGAAAAGTGTCACGGACCTTAGGAGAGCCGTCTTTGGCGATCCCGACGTCGTTAGTGGCGATTCCTTTCACGCTTCCGTCCTCGTGAAACAGCACCTGTAAAAGATGAGGCTCAGACGCTTGTCCTTCGAGCAACACGTTTCGCGGCACCTCGTTAATAAAATTAGAACTAATGAATCCACTCAGTAGTCTTGCCAAGGTGTTTAATCAATCAGTATATTAAATCAAGAAATCCACAAGAAATTAAACTGCTCATCAAACTTAATCTCTCTGAGGTTGAATAGAATGTACTGTACTTTTTAATATGCTTTTTGAAAATACACACAGAATAAATAGTGCATTATATACTACATACGTATTGTTGATTATTTTCCAATAACAGCATGTTTTATTATATATAACCTTCCTATTATAACCTATTATATATAGCCTTCGCTCCCCATGTGCATCAGTGAGACTTGGCCGCCAATGACCCTGTCTTCGGATCACCACTGTTCCTTCCTTGGACCACTTTGGATAGATACTGACCACTGCAGACCGGGAACACCCCACAAGAGCTGCAGTTTTGGAGATGCTCTGATCCAGTGGTTTAGCCATCACAATTTGACCCTTCGTCAAACTCGCTCAAATCCTTATGTTTGCCCAATTTTCTGTTCACTTGCTGCCTAATATATCCCACCCACTAACAGGTGCCATGATGAGGAGATCATCAGTGTTACTCACTTCACCTGTCACTGCTCATAATGTAATGGCTGATCGGTGTATATGTGCCTGAGATTGTAAGACTCTTAAATAATAGGCAGGTTGCTACATAAAGTGCTTAGTATACTATAGAATCCTCAAATAAACTAGAAATTGTTTGTCCTCTTGGTGATAAACATCATTTAATTCTAGCATTTTCTGTATGGGTAAAAAAAAAAAAAAAACATTACAGATGTGAAAACTGCTAGCTATGAGGGTGGGAAGATGCATCTCTTTCTGAGTCATCAAGAGCCTGTGTGTGTGTGTGTGTGTGTGAGAGAGTGAGTGAGTGAGTGAGTGAGAGAGAGATAATGCTGGTCATGATATTCTGACCTCAGCAGCGGCATAGCCTGGATACAACTCCACCCCGAGTTCTTCGGCCTGCTCGCCCAGCCAGCGCACAAAGTGACCCAGACGCACTATGTAGTTCCCATGGTTATTCATCGGGAGACCTACAGACAGGAAGGACAAAAGGAAAAAAAAAAAAAAAAATTACATTTCCTGAGGCAAATTAACTACAGAAAGCGTTTTCAACATTTTACATTCTAACTCAGACGTCTCCAACTGAGGAACAAGATTTAAAAATATGTGTGTGTGTGTGTGTGTGTGTGTGTATAGGAGTTCATTGTGTACGCTTGTGTAACATGGAATAAAAGAGTTATGCAAGGTGGATTACTTTACCTGGAAGTATTGGCACAGGGATTCTGTATTTTTCTGTCAGAATAGCAAATCTGTCTTCTGTAACCTGTGTGTTGAGCGGTGCCTAAAAGAGTGCGCACACACACACACACACACACACACACACACACACACACACACACACACACACAGATTTGTGTGCTGGCGAGAAACCAGGTCGCTTGGTTTATAATGCATTTTAATTAAGGTGTCACAACAGTGCCAGAAAAACACCTTCTATGCCTCATTATTTGACACTTCTCCAAGGAATTGAAGAGAAACATGCAAGACATTATTTCTTTCTTTCATGTGAGAGTACACTGTCACAAAAAATGAACAAAGGGCTATATTTTTACTCCCGAGACAGAAAAAGCAACTTGGGCTGGATTTTCTACCCAACAGAATACAGGAAGTCCTGTCATTCACATATCCCACAATTCATCACATCACGTCTTCTATAAATATCTATGTAAAATAAATAAATAAATACTGTAGTAGGTGGTTTGGTGGTTAGCACATTTGCCTCACACCTCCAGGGTTGGGGGTTCGATTCCCGTCTCCGCCGTGTGTGTGGAGTTTGCATTCTCCGTCCAGGGTGTATCCTGCCTTGATGCCCAATGACGCCTGAGCACAGGCTCCCCGTGACCCGAGAATAGACCGGATAAGCGGTAGACAATGAATAAATGAAATACTGTAGCTAACCTGAATATGAATTTGACTTAAGACACTTAAGACATTCGTGAATGGATAAATATTGCTGTAGTACTTACAGCAGGGGTCCCCAACCACTGGGCCGCGGATCATTTGGTACCGGGCCGCAAAGAAGCATCCATTCATCCATTTTCTGTACCTGCTTATCCTACTATTGGGTCACAGGGAACCTGGAGCCTATCCCAGGAGACTACGGGCACAAGGCAGGGTACACCCTGGACAGGATGCCAGTCTATCACAGGGCCCAATTACACACACACGCACACACACACACAACACACACACGCACTCACACGCTACGGACAATTTAGAGATGCCAATCAACCTACAATGCATGCCTTTGGACCGGGGGGGGGAAACCAGAGTACCCGGAGGAAACCCCCGAGGCACGGGGAGAACACGCAAACTCCACACACACATCGGGAATTGAACCCCCAACCCTGGAGCTGTGAGGCAAACGTGCTAACCACCAAGCCACTGTGCCAGCCACCGTGCCCGCCCCGCAAAGAAACAATAAACTTATAATTTTATATATATAACTTAAAATTATATGTATTTTATTTAAAAAAAATTGCCACTTCCAACCACGCCACACTCCCGCATTTGACTCAGTCACAGGTTTTTCCATACATCACTAAGTCCACAAGCTAGGAAGTTCACAATTTCTAAAAATTACCACATATTTTCTGCAGATTTGGGCCAAGATGCTGGGAGGAAGGTTTAAAAGAAGATTTCTGTACTTGCAAAATAAATAAATAAACACATAAATAAATAAACAAACAAAAAAAAAAAACAAATAATTAATTAAATAATTAAAATGGAAATAAAAAAATAAATAAAATAAATTCAAAAGCATTGTTGGCCACAACTATAACAAATAAAAAAAAAAAATCCTTAATTGCCATATTAAATAAGGTTCATTACTCATTCCTGTACCTATATTGTGGTGCGGGTCAGTGATGATTATGAGTCAGTGAATATTATTAATAAACATTAATATTATCTGCTTACTGAATATTATCTGTTTAAATTTAGATAGAGAAAGAGAAAAAAAAAAAACCACAGTAGGCAAATGCATAGTAGACCTCGACAAATTTAACAAAAATAAATGTAGGGGGAAAAAAACGACTTCTCCAGGTTTAGCTAACTGTGAGGACTGATGAATATTTTCCTCCTTAAACAGTGAACTGTATAGATTTATCAATTTCTAGCTCCTTTAAAGTTAAGTGCTGCTTTGTTTACTTGATTTGACGTCACGTCATGTAAAACAGTAAAGAGACTTGTGGCTGAGAAGAATTCCTGGCTAATATACTGAAAGGGCTTTGCTTTGACTTTTCCTGGTGGGAGGTTGGGATTTACATGTTAGCCCTGACCTTGGAGTCAAACGCAGCATAACTGTGATAAATGAAGTGTTTACTAAGTTCACTTCCTCCGCACAAAGGCAGAGTTATCGATAAGCTATACACAATATATAACAAGCTATACAAAAATGATGAAGTTAACATTACCTACTCCGCCAATATGGACTAAACCAATTCTGCTTAATTTTAATGACAACAAAAATAGTGATGATTACAATAGAATGAACTGCTCAGGGCTAAGATGACTGAAAAGAATTCAACCTCTGGGTCACTTTACCATCAGTGCCATCACTGTCACCGTTAATGACGCATTTAATGAAACGATCGCTCGTTACTGCAACTATGAGTTCATTAGTGTGTGTGTGATAAAGTCCATAATAGTCGTTATGTCCAATTAGTCAGAGTGATAAAGTTTATTAGAGTGCTGCAGGTTTAAAAGCGTGTGTGTGTTTGTGTGTGTGTGTGTGTGTGTGTTTATATACCCCTCTCTCCTTCCAGTCTGGAAAGAGCTCACTGAGAGCACTGGGCTCTAAACAGGCCCCGGAGAGCGTGTGTGCTCCGATCTGAGATGCTTTCTCCACCACACACACCCGCAGCTCCTTCTCGTGCTGATTGGCTAGCTGCTTCAGCCGGATAGCCGCTGACAGACCGGCGGGACCGCCGCCCACGATCACGACATCCGCCTCGTCTGCAAAGCGCTCCATGTTCACACCTGCAGGAGTAGCAGCCACAAATCACCTCGACATTATAAAGCAGACACGTTATGTCATCACACTTACGGCTCTATCTGGTGTTCAGATCAATCAATAAAACATATTGATATATGGGGAGAAAAATTATGGCACTTGTCAGTCTGTGTCAGAATACATAGGTACTCACAAGTGCTAAAGGAACAAGCCATCAGGGATTCAACGAATTTTCAATGAAAATCTGGCTGCCTCTGGCAAGAGGTTACAACTAGGATGTGGCTGGAAATCTTTAAGACAAAGATTCAAAATATATACATCCAAAAATGGAAAAAATGACCTCAACATTAAGCTTCTGACATAGGTGTTCCTGGAAAAAGAAGGCCACAAGAGAGAACCGGTGACCCTCCTAATTCTGCACCTGACTACATACAATAAGTAAGCAGTAGGAGTATTGACGGTGTGCAAACGCAGACGTGGCTTTGACCGACACCGCCATCACACGCCGCCATTTCTAATCAAAAAATCCAATTATACATCTAATAATGAAACTCAAAATTGCACCCCGGTTGATGTGAAATCTGTCACAAGTGACTTTGTAAAGAACAACGCAAAGCGGATTAGTAAATCAGATCAGATCCGTGATTGCGTTCCATCTGACCAGGTCAGAATTATTTAACAGCTGATAAATTAGAGCTGATAGAATTCATCAGAGGATGTAAATGACAGCTGGCTCTGGAGAACATGGGGATGATGAATCGTACGAAAGCTGTCTCAGACTCATAAAAGGTTAGAGGCATAAAAGAATGGAGAGGTTTCTTGTTATTCGTTTATTCTGATATGGAACGATCGGCAAAAGTGTTTGTCTCGGCTGGTGGTGGAACGAAACACGACGACGGAGTGCTCTTATAGAAAATTCATGAACTTTCTGGCTTATTAATTATTACAAAAACGACACATTGTTCGTTTTATCCGTTTTAGTTCACAGTAACGATGAGAAATGTTCGTGGCGTATAGAACATGTTCGTCTGTTGTTACCGACCTTCCCATCGTGGATCCTTGTCTCGAGGATAGATGGTATAATGGGATGTGATCCGTGGCACAGGAGCAGAATAACATCGTCTTGTGTAGACCTGCGGAGCTACTCGTTCTGTCTGAACTGCTTTCAGTGCACGTATACACCTCCGTGCTGTTAAAAAACATGCAGATATTAGAAATATAGCAGGTCATCTGGTGCACAAATTCATCCTGACTGCTACTATTTAATAGTTATATAACCATCACTTTCAAATATTTGGAAAATGAAAAAAAAATAAAAGTAAAATTCTAGTGCTTACAAAACAAACAGATCAAGAAGTATCTGCTTGTCTTAATACACAAAGCTTTGTAAAAGTATTCACCCCTTTTTGGTGTTTTGTTTTTATTTGGGTTTTATATAATGGATCAAACAAAAAAAGTGGAAAGAAAAAATACTTTGTTTTAAATAAATAAATAAAATTAAAAATAATAATAATAATAATAATAATAATAATAATAATAATCAACTGAAACACACATACATATCTACCCCCTTAGCTATCAAACCCTTAAATAAGATCTTGGCCTTTTTAATTCCAGGTTGTAATACGACAACTTCTAAGGAGAGGAAGGGGTGTGAATACTTTTGCAAGGCGACACTATATATAGCTTCCAATTTTTAAATGGCGCTTTAAATAACGTATTTGCTCAGTAACTATCAAAATGGTTTCCAATTAGTCTGGTCCAGCTTTAATCAGCCTTAAATTCATAAAACATTCCTCAGGCAGGAGGAAAATAAATAAATAAATAAATAAATAAATAAATAAATAACCAAATAAATAAATAAATAAAAACAACATAACCCTCAGTTTCCACAAATTTCAAAATTTCCCCTGTTCAAAACAAATCCAAACTTTTATTTCTCAACCAAGCGCTGATTGGAGATGGGAATAGCGCCCGAGGAGACACACAGCCCAAAGCGATTCGAAAAGCCACGTTTACTCCTACTCTTGAGCAAGACACGCCCACAAAGGGCGGGACATTCACAGTCTCATTGGACGAAAGGAACATGAGTACAGAATGAGTCACTGAAAAATTTGTAACCGTTTTCTCAATCGTGTGGGAAAAAGACGTGAGTAAAATAAAAATGGAAAATAATATCTGAACTTTTAATCTAGCCATGGGGGTCACAGTCCAGTGACTTCTGTGCCGGTCCCAAGCCCGGATAAATAGAGAGGGTTGTGTCAGGAAGGGCATCCGGCGTGAAACATTGCCAAATTTAACCATGCGAATCGTCAGTACGAATTTCATACCGGATCGGTCGAGGCCCGGGTTAACAACGACCGCCATCGGCGCCGTTGA
Organism: Hemibagrus guttatus; assembly: GCA_033459395.1. Classification (NCBI taxonomy): domain Eukaryota; kingdom Metazoa; phylum Chordata; class Actinopteri; order Siluriformes; family Bagridae; genus Hemibagrus; species Hemibagrus guttatus. The sequence continues at coordinate 4,604,350 of JAUCMX010000009.1, read as the reverse complement.
CCTACAGGGCGCCGGTGGAAATTGGGCTACTGTTGGTCGAAGAAGTAGAGGAGGGAGGAGAGTGCACAGACAGAGAGAGAAGAGGAAAGGTAAGAGTGTAGGACTGAGAATAGGAACTCTGAATGTTGGTACTATGACAGGGAAAGGTAGAGAGCTGGCTGATATGATGGAGAGAAGGAAGGTGGATATACTGTGTGTACAGGAGACCAGGTGGAAGGGTAGCAAGGCTCGTGGTATAGGAGCAGGATTCAAGCTGTTTTATTATGGTGTGGATAGTAAGAGAAATGGGGTAGGTGTGGTCCTGAAGGAGGAGTTTGTGAGGAATGTTCTGGAGGTGAAGAGAGTGTCAGACAGGGTGATGAGTCTGAAGTTAGAGATTGAAGGGGTGATGTTGAATGTTGTTAGTGGTTATGCCCCACAGGTAGGTTGTGAGGTAGAGGAGAAAGAGAGATTCTGGAGTGAATTAGATGAGGTGATGGAGAGTATTCCCACGGGTGAGAGAGTGGTGATAGGAGCGGATTTTAATGGACATGTTGGCGAGGGGAACACAGGGGATGAGGAGGTGATGGGCAAGTTTGGAGTTAAGGAAAGGAACCTAGAAGGACAGATGGTAGTGGACTTTGCTAAGAGGATGGACATGGGTGTGGTTAACACTTATTTTCAGAAGAGGGAGGAGCATAGAGTGACTTACAAGAGTGGAGGTAGGAGAACACAGGTAGACTACATCCTATGTAGAAGAGGCAATCTGAAAGAGATTAGTGACTGTAAAGTGGTAGTGGGAGAGTGTGTAGCCAGACAGCATAGGATGGTGGTGTGTAGGATGACTTTGATGGTCTGTAAGACAAAGAGGTCAAAGATAGAGAAGAAAACCAAGTAGTGGAAGCTGAAAAAGGAGGAATGTTGTGAGGAATTTAGACAGAAGTTGAGGCAGGCTCTGGGTGGTCAGGTAGTGCTGCCAGATGGCTGGGAAACTACAGCAGAAGTGATCAGGGAGACAGGGAGAAAGGTGCTGGGTGTGTCATCTGGAAGGAGGAAAGAAGATAAGGAGACTTGGTGGTGGAATGAGGAAGTTCAGGATAGTATCCAGAGGAAGAGGTTAGCCAAGAAGAAGTGGGACATGGACAGGACTGAAGAGAATAGACAGGAATACAAGGAGTTATAGAGCAGAGTGAAGAGGGAGGTGTCTAAGGCCAAGCAGAAGGCATATGACGAGTTGTTAACTAGGTTAGACACTAGAGAAGGAGAGAAGGACTTGTACAGGTTAGCTAGGCAGAGGGATCGAGATGGGAAGGATGTGCAGCAAGTTAGAGTTATTAAGGATAGAGATGGAAGGGTGCTCACAAGTGAGGAGAGTGTACAGAGGAGATGGAAGGAATACTTTGAGGAGCTGATGAATGAGGAAAATGAGAGGGAAAAAAGAGTAGAAGGGGTGAACTCTGTGGAACAGAAAGTAGATAAGATTAGAAAGGATGAAGTCAGGAAGGCTTTGAAGAGGATGAAAAGTGGGAAGGCAGTTGGTCCTGATGACATCCCGGTGGAGGTCTGGAAGTGTCTGGGAGAGGCAGCAGTGGAATTTTTAGCTAGTTTGTTCAACAGGGTTTTAGAGAGTGAGAGGATGCCTGAGGAATGGAGAAGAAGTGTGTTAGTGCCGATCTTTAAGAATAAGGGTGACGTGCAGAGTTGCAGCAACTATAGGGGGATAAAGTTTATGAGCCATACAATGAAAGTATGGGAAAGAGTAGTGGAGGCTAGGTTAAGGAAGGTAGTGGAAATTTGTGAGCAGCAGTATGGCTTCATGCCCAGAAAGAGCACAACAGATGCAATTTTTGCTCTGAGGATTTTGATGGAGAAGTATAGGGATGGTCAGAGGGAGTTGCACTGTGTGTTTGTAGACTTGGAGAAAGCGTATGACAGGGTGCCAAGAGAAGAGCTGTGGTACTGTATGAGGAAGTCAGGAGTAGCAGAGAAGTATGTCAGAGTGGTGCAGGACATGTACGAGAGGAGCAGGACAGTGGTGAGGTGTGCTGTAGGTCAGACAGAGGAGTTCAATGTGGAGGTGGGACTGCATCAGGGATCGGCTCTGAGCCCCTTCCTGTTTGCTATAGTGATGGACCAGTTGTCAGAGGAGGTCAGACAGGAGTCTCCTTGGACAATGATGTTTGCAGATGACATTGTGATCTGTAGTGAGAGTAGGGAGCAGGTGGAGGAAAACCTGGAGAGGTGGAGGTTTGCGCTGGAGAGAAGAGGAATGAAAGTCAGTCGTAGTAAGACTGAGTACATGTGTGTGAATGAAAGGGAGGGAAGTGGAACAGTAAGGTTACAGGGTGAAGAGGTGAAGAAGGTACAGGAGTTTAAGTACTTGGGGTCAACAGTCCAGAGTAATGGAGAGTGTGGGAAAGAGGTAAAGAAGCGAGTGCAGGCAGGTTGGAATGGGTGGAGAAAGGTGTCGGGAGTTCTGTGTGATCAGAAAATATCAGCGAGAATCAAGGGGAAGGTGTACAGGACAGTGGTGAGAGCGGCCATGCTGTATGGTTTAGAGACAGTGTCACTGAGGAAGAGACAGGAGTCAGAGCTAGAGGTAGCAGAGCTGAAGATGTTGAGGTTCTCTTTGGGAGTGACAAGATTGGACAGGATTAGGAATGAGTACATCAGAGGGACAGCTCATGTTGGACGTTTGGGGGACAAAGTTAGGGAGGCCAGATTAAGATGGTTTGGACATGTTCAGAGGAGGGAGAGTGAGTATATTGGTAGGAGAATGTTGAACATGGAGCTGCCAGGCAGGAGGCAAAGAGGAAGGCCAAAGAGGAGGTATATGGATGGAATTAATGAGGATATGAAGCTAGTGGGTGCAAGTGTTGAGGATGCAGAAGATAGGGATAGGTGGAGAGAGATGATTCGCTGTGGCGACCCCTGAAGGGAAAAGCCCAAAGAAGAAGAAGAAGAAGAATATCTGAACTTTTGATTTTTAAAAAATGTCTTTTTTTTGTCGTACTGATTTCCAAACACGGTCACACAGCACAAAATTTCTGTGCACTTTAAATCTATAGGCTGTGGTAAAAAAAAAACAAAAAAACAAGGATTAATTGTCCTAAATAAGGAAGTAAAACAAACATAAACTTTAGTCTGCGTTTCAGCAATACAACCTATTTTACTGATTCTGCAATAAAATAAGGAATGCGAGATAAACACCAATTTAATCCAAAAAAATCTTTCCAAGAGCAAACAATATCATTTAATAAGCTAACACTGATAAATATACATGCACAACTGCTTTGTAACAGGATTATTATAGTCATGCATTAAATTATAAGGTTTATAGAAGTTTTTGACTCCTCGCATGATTCCTAGCAGAAATTTAGCAATTTAGTAGCATAGTCTCTCTCTCTCTCTCTCTCTCATATATATATATATATATAGATAGATATATATATAGAGAGAGAGAGAGAGAGAGAGAGAGAGAGAGAGAGAGAGAGAGAGGAGAGAGAGAGAGAGATAAAACTGACCTTTGCCCTAGTTTTAGCTAGCATCCTGCTAAACTAAGCTAATGACAATAGCTAGGTGGTGTATAACTAGTTTAAAAAATACCCGCGTTTTTTCCGTTAATTTTATGTGTATATATAGTGAATAAAAATGTCAGGAGCATTAAAGAACACTAATAAAAACATACCAAAATGTAAAACTCTAGCTATTAAGTTTTCACTTAGCGTTGACTCACAAAGGCAGCATCCCAAACCACCTCAACACTCCACAGTGCACTAGCTGCACATTAGCTACAAACCGTTATTTCACCGCCTTAAAAGTGCGCTTAAATAGTGATCACGGCAGCGTTTGGGATGCAACCCGCATCTAACCTGTGAAGCGGCAATGACATTACCTTGAAGTGAACATCTGCTGGAAGGAATCATGGAGAAATCTGACGGTTTAGTACCTGCTGTAAATCCTCCTTTTGGATATAAAAACGCCTCCTGTAGTGTGAAATAAACATGCACTTAGGTTTAGGCGGACAGCTTGAACAGTTATATCAGCCCTGGAACCAAAATAGGTCCTTCTTCTTCGTCTTCTTCCTCTGTAAAGACATCATGGTGGACTGAAGGGAGAAAACGCTCTCTGCTGCCACCTGTCGGAGAGGAAGATAACCTCACTCAGTTCTAAGGGCAATCTTCGATTTTCATTAATAAATCTTTAACATAATTACAGCCCGATTAGCTTAGAATGAGACAGGTGACAAAAAGTCTTACTAAGTCGTTCTTATGCATACATTTTCTTTAAATGCAGATAAAATAATACGAGGTCAAGGTTTTGAAGTAACTGTAGTTTTTAACGTACACTACATTGCCAAAAGTTTTGGGACACCCCTCCAAATCATTGAATTCAGGTGTTGTTTTTCAGGGGTTGGACTTGGCCCCTCAGTTCCAGTGAAAGGAACTCTTAATGCTTCAGCATACCAAGACATTTTTGGACAATTTCATGCTCCCTACTTTGTGGGAACAGTTTGGGGATGACCCCTTCCTGTTCCAACATGACTGCACACCAGTGCACAAAGCAAGCTCCATAAAGACATGGATGAGCGAGTTTGGTGTGGAGGAACTTCACTGGCCTCCACAGAATCCTGACCTCAACCTGATAGAACACCTTTGGGATGAATTAGAGTGGAGACTGCGAGCCACACCTTCTTGTCCAACATCAGTGCCTGACCTCACAAATGTACTTCTAGAGGAATGGTCAAAAATTCCCATAAACACACTCCTAAACCTTGTGGAAAGCTTTCCCAGAAGAGTTGAAGCTGTTATAGCTGTAAAGGGCAGGGCAACTCCATATTACATTCATGTGCATGTAAAGGCAGACATCCCAAAACTTTTGGCAATATAGTGTATTTTTTTCATTCATTCATTTTAATCAGCCTTTATTGTCACATATACATTACTGCACAGTGAAATTCTTTCTTCGAATATCCCATCCTTGGAGGGTTGGGGCCAGAGCTCAGAGTCAGCCATGATGCAGCGCCCCAGGAGCAGGAAGGGTTGGGGGCTTTGCTCAAAGGCCCTACGGTGACAGCTTGGTGGTTCTAGGGTTTGTACCCTGATCTTCCAATCAACAACCTAGAGCCTTAACCACTTAGTTTTAACCACATTATTCTGGTCAGGGTCACTTGTGGATCACAATCTTTGACTGAAAAATTCATAAAAGTTCCCATAAATACCAATATGCACATCTACTGAATGTCAGTTAAATCAAAACAGGACAGAGCAGAATGATAAAAATCTACTCTAATGTCTCAAATGCTATTCATATCTCTAATAATACCACTTGTAATGTATTCAGGGAATGGGAGTCCCTAAAAGCTCAGTTTTATGGGAAAGATGTGCTTGTGGGATTTTAAACCAAATAAAATGGAAGGAAATTAAAATATTTTCTTGCAGAAATTCATGGCAGCTGCTTTGGGACCAAAGGAATGTCTCTTTATTCAGAGTTGGAACGAAGCCTACTCCTTTTCAAAATAAATCAGGGCTTATTGCTTAGTCATTCATTCTTATGTACATTATTCAGTTAATATTATCAAGTATGTATATGAATTTATAGGAAATGTATTAATTTCCTATGAGGAAATATGAGGAAATGGTATTCACATAAATAACTAGTTGAGCGTGTTTATAATGCATTTAAATATAAGTAAGTGATATATTCTTGTTATTCAGCTATGTTTACATGAAAAAATACCACACTTTTTCCTCTGTGCGTGTACATTAAACCCCTCCAAGTACTCATTTTAATTTTTTAAAAATAAATTTTTTTATTTTTTATTACACCACACCACTGGTGAACTTTTTAATCTGATTGGTCAGAAGCAGTTGATTGCAGTAGCTCACAGGCAGATCACGGGAGATTTTTGAAAGGAGTCTTGAGTGTCAGAGTTTTTTAAGTAAAGCTTTATTGGAAAGAAAAAAGCGATAAAGTGATAAAAGTGATAAAGAGAGCTCATTTATTTAGCGGATGTTCTGCAACATCAAATGTAAAAATTAATGAATAAAAAGTAATAATTGTAGTTTTGTGATGTGATTAGAATTGGCGAATCGTGGTGATATTAGAGGAATAAAATGAGTACTGATTAATTTCCTAAAACAGCATGTGCCCAAGTGTTTTTTTCTTAATTCCTTACTTAAAAATAATAATATAAATAAATAAATAAAATCAACTGAGTACTGATTATATTCCTGTAATAGCATGTGCCCAAGCATTTTTATTCTTTACTTAAGAAATAAAATAAAATGAGACCAACTGAGTACTGATTATTTTCCTGTGACAGCATGTGCCTAAGTGTTTTATTACTTATTAAATAAATAATAAATAATAAAATAAAATAAAATTTAGTACTGTTTATTTTCCTGTAAAATTATGTGCTCACGTTTTTTAATTTCTTACTTAAAAAATAAAATAAAAACAACTGAGTACTGATTATTTTCCTGTTACAGCATGTGCCCAAGTGCTTTTAATTTCCTTACTATAATAATAATAATAATAATAATAATAATAATAATAATAATAATAATAATAATAACACTAATGTGTGTCCATAAAAAACAACTATTAGGCTTAGTTGATCATCATATATTAAAGTTCTAAGAAAAACATGATTTAATAAATAAAAAAAATCACATGGATGATGAGATTGGGACTTTATTAGATCTATTTTGTTCTATTTCAAATAAAATGAATTAATTTATTAACTATTATTATTATTAAATATTTATCACAAAATATTATTTTACATATTTTTCTCTACTTCTTTTCCCTCACTTCATCCAAATCACAGCTAAAGTTATCCCCAGTCCTCCATGTGACTTTATGTAAATATTTTCTTTAATAGACAGTAATCAGGTCTATATTCGCCGGCTGTTTAATCCCCTTAGCCGTAGTGTGACTTGCATTAAAGCTTTTCAGTCATCTCTATCATCCTCTCTCATATAGCAAAGAGATTTAGATGTCAGAGCCGCTTCAGCACTGAACTGAAACCGAGACGCAGAAAATATCACCACACATCAAAATTAAATCGATCCGTTTTACATTATACATTTATTTTTGCATCCAGAAATTCTGAGGTCACTTGAATGAACATTTGTACACCAGGTTTTCTAAAGAGACACAGAGAAAAACAGTCTCGCTGTCTACTCCTTGACCATGTTAAACAGAACTATACAGTATTATGTTTGATAAATTATGCATTTTGTTGTAAAATAATTCTATTCAATTCAATTCAGTTTTATTTGTATAGCGCTTTTAACAAAGGGCATTGTCTCAAAGCAGCTTTACAGAACACAGGAAACAACAAACAGACAAACAAACAGTCCTAGATGTTAGACAAAATTTTCCCTAGTGAGCGAGCCTGAGGTGACTCAGGCGACTGTGGCAAGGAAAAACTCCCTTAGATGGTATTAGAAACATTGAGAGGAACCAGACTCAAAGGGGAACCCATCCTCATCTGGGTGACACCGGAGAGTGTGATATGAACAATGTCCTTTCTGCATTAGTTGCGTGATGCAGATACAGCATGTGTAGAATGTTATGTGTAAATTAATTAGGAGGTTGTTGTCGTCCACATAGGGTTGGCAGTGTTGCTTTAAATACCCCAGTCCTCACAAAGCAGAACCCGGCTGGAGTTGGTCCATTTCTGGATGCCACTGGAGCTGGTACAATCTCTATATGTCTCGGGATGGTTAGAAGAAGGGAAACGAATGGAAAGGAATTGGCATAGCTGCTGTTCATAATATTAGCAGGCACTAGATGATGATGTGCATTTAATCAGATGTATTGGAGCACAAGGTTATGGGATGTATTAAATGTATGCCTGGCTAAAGAGATGTGTCTTTAGTCTACGTTTAAACTGGGAGACTGTGTCTGAGCCCCGAACACTGTCAGGAAGACTGTTCCACAGTTTAGGAGCTAAATACGAAAACGCTGTACCCCCTTTTGTATATTTTAATATTCTGGGAACTACCAGAAGTCCAGAGTTTTGAGATTGTAAGGAGCGTGATGAATTGTAGAGTGTTAGAAGACTGGCTAGATATGTGGGAGCTAAACCATTTAGAGTCTTGTACGTAAGTAGTGATAGTTTATAATCATTTCTAAACTTAACAGGTAGCCAGTGCAGGGATGATAATATTGGGTTTATATAATCATATTTTCTTGATCTGGTAAGGACTCTGGTGGCTGCATTTTGGACTAACTGTAGCTTGTTTATTGAAGATGCAGGACAACTACCTAGTAATGCATTACAATAGTCCAGTCTGGAGGTCATGAATGCATGAACTAGCTTTTCTGCATCAGATACAGATAAAATGTTCCTAAGCTTGGCAATATAAAATAATGATGAAAAGATCAAACGGTATGGCACTAATGGTTTTTATCCCTAATTATCCCATGACATTTATACAAGAGACATTGATAATAGAAGGGGAAAAGAAGCCTTGCAATAATGAAAGTATAATTATTAGAATGTTAAAAGCTTTTGGATGACTGAGCAGCACAAAATTAAACAAAACCATTTCATTCAAATGTATTTCAACGTTCGTTTAGCAACCTCGATATCTTCTAACTTACACATTTCACATTACTAGTGGAACCTCGACATATGAAAGCCCTCCCTTATGAATTTTCACCTTAAGAATTTTGCATCAGCATATGAAGCATTTTCAGCATACAAATACCTAAGTTGCGCGTACGTCTGGGAGCCTTTAAAATCCTGTTTGCATCAGTGGAAAGCTAAGCGAAGCCAACCAAAGTGAGTTTACGAATTTTATTTTTCAGTCAGCGAAAGCTGTTTGGAAAGAGTCAACCCACGATACCAACGTTACCTTCAGCATGCGTTCAAAAGCTAGGTGATTTCTCGGGCGTTTTTTTGTTGACAGATCGGTGGCGTGGGTGGTCTGTTCTATTTTTAGACCAAGCTTGGTGGCACGACTTCCTGTGAGGAGCCTTGACATGGAATGCTTGGCTTGGGTCAGTTCTTTGTAAGCAGCCATACAATTTACATACGCTTCGTATTGGGAATATTGCTCATATTTTTGGGAGGCTGGAACGGATTATCTGCATTTATATTATTTCTGATGGGAAAATTCATTTTGCAATACATATTTTCACCTTAAGTACTGGCCTCCAGAACCAAATAAATTGCAAAGATTCCAGTGTATAATGGAAATAAATCCAGTATCTGTATTCTAATCACAGTGATCCTTTGCTAAACACGATCATAAAGAGAAAATCCGATGTCACCGAACATGCGCATGAAATACTTCAGTATTGAATGGAGCTCATCGCTCACTACAGTAATATTTGACTGAAATATCTCAAATATCAAACAACATAACCTTAAACAAACATCAGTTGTAGTACAGTATCACAGTATGAGAGAAAACAAAACTTGTTTTGATTGGATCTTGAAAAAGCAACCTGAACATGAATAATGTTGTTATAATTCATAACAGACATTCTGATCAAAAATCAAACCATTTAGTCCTAGTAGTTAATTAATTATATGCTTGAAGATGAATAATTATGTAATCTAGGTCTTTAAGGATACCTTTCCACCTTGGTGTGAAGATATTAATTAGCAGAATGCATTAAATATAATTATTACTTTTATTAATGGTTATTCAATCAGCTGTATGACTCAGGAAGATTTATTCTATGTGTGCAGGTGGTGCAGAGCCCCTTCCTATATATATCACTGTCACTGTCCATGAAGAAGGAAACATTTTAAATGCGGGGAAAGTCAAAGCACTAACAGAAACTTGCAAAGAACACACAGCTAGAACACGTGGGCTAGGCTAGGCATGTACATGTAAACAAAAGCTACATGTACACGTAAACTTGCAAAGAACACACAGCTAGAACACGTGGGCTAGGCTAGGCATGTACATGTAAACAAAAGCTACATGTACACGTAAACTTGCAAAGAACACACAGCTAGAACACGTGGGCTAGGCTAGGCATGTACATGTAAACAAAAGCTACATGTACACGTAAACTTGCAAAGAACACACAGCTAGAACACGTGGGCTAGGCTAGGCATGTACATGTAAACAAAAGCTACATGTACACGTAAACTTGCAAAGAACACACAGCTAGAACACGTGGGCTAGGCTAGGCATGTACATGTAAACAAAAGCTACACACAGAGCAAGCAGTCATCGTAAACACGGATAAACACACGATGTACGATGAGCCAGCTCTTAAACAGGGAGAAATGTAGAGCTTATGTTGAAATAATGAGACAGAACTTTTTGTTGTGTGGTGAATATAATCAAAGAAGGAAATGGAACAAATGAAGATGTTTAAACAATGTGTAAGTGTGCCCTCTGGTGGTGACTCTTGGGGGATTGTTTGTGGTGGCTGTGCTAATCATATATACAAATGGATTTAATATCAGATTTAAACCCTCATTCACAACTCTGGTGGCTCTGGGGGGTCTTGGCCAGGGGCTGGGCGGTGATTTTTGGTGGGTTCTTGGTTGCCATGACAATCAAATATATAAATATTTTATATTAAAATCCTCATTCACAACTCCATGCTTTTTAAATTCTGGTGAAATAATTATGGCCTCTTTTGAGATGTGTAGATGTTGCCCCATAGAGTTATTACTGCACCTAGTGGTCAAAACTGCAATAAGATTTAATAGAGACCCATTGGGACAGTTTTCAGTAGAGGAGGAGCAGCAGACAGGACAGTTAATAACAGGGTTGATATGGTCGTGGATTTTTAGCCAGATTGGGCTAGTTTAAAAACCCTCCATGGCCAACAATATCTTTTTTTATTACAAAGAATCTAAATCTAGTCTTTTTTTTTTATATATATACTAACAAATGCAAAGCTGTAGGTGTGGGCTGTGTGTCTGGGTACAGAAGCATTTCTACTGTAAGATACACCGATCAGGCATAACATTGAAGTGAATAAGTCTGATGATCTCCTCATCACGGCACATATATATTAGGCAGCAAGTCAACATTTTGTCCTCAAAGTTGATGTGTTAGAAGCAGGAAAAATGGGCAAGCATAAGGATTTGAGCGAGTTTGACGAAGGGACAAATTGTGATGGCTAGACCACTGGATCAGAGAATGTGAAGCTCTTGTGGGGTGTTCCCAGTCTGCAGTGGTCAGTATCTATCAAAAGTGGTCCAAGGAAGGAACAGTGGTGAACCAGCGACAGGGTCATGGGCGGCCATGGCTCATTAATGTCCGTTTGGAGCAAAGGCTGGCCCGTGTGGTCCGATCCAACAGACGAGCTACTGTTGCTCAAATTGCTGCAGACGTTAATGCTGGTTCTGATAGAAAGGTGTCAGAATACACAGTGCATCACAGTTTGTTGTGTATGGGGCTACATAGCCGCAGACCAGTCAGGGTGCCCATGCTCACACTTGTGCACTGCTGAAAGTGTCAACAATGGGCATGTGAGCATCAGAACTGGACCACGGAGCAATGGAAGAAGGTTGTTATGCCTGATCGGTGTATATTTTATTGCAAAGATTGGGAGCAGGAAAATTGGATTATGGAGTACATTACAAATGTATGTCCACCACGATAACCTTGTACCCAGAGTAAAAAAATTCCAATTTGTTGATTTGTTGACTAGTTTCATCTTTTTGTCAGGTTTTTAAGATGTAGTTAGGCTGAAAACTGTACTGCAATGACACAAACCTGGTATTAGCTCATCTGTGTGTGTCCACCTAGCGAAAACACACCTGCTGTGTTAATACAACTGTAAATCTAAATCTGTTAAAAACAAGCTGCTAGCCTGACTATTATGGGTGGTTTTCTAAAAAAAAAAAAAAAAAAAACAAACAAAAAAAACGAGCCAATATTAACAGATGCTTATTTGTAGACCTGCTATCATAATATGACAACTTCACACCTTTTACTAAACCTTTTAAAAATGCTAGAAAGTAAACATTACTGACAAAAACATAATCCACAAAAATGAATACAAACAAAAGTAATGACATCATACAATGGTTGGATTGCTGATCTCACTGATCTCATTTTGTTTTTTTTTCTTTGTGTAACTGAGGAAAGAAAATCAACATAGTGAGGATTTACTTGATGTAAGGATCTGAGAAAAACTGAGAAGGGGAAAAAATTACCTATGTAAATCTGCTTTACGTTTATGTTACTTTCTTTTTCTAGCTTATTTCATGTTCCTTTAAATAAGGAATAGGAAAATATTTCCTATTAAACACTTACAGCACTAGAGGCTTCTTAAACATTCCTTATAAAACATAAAGACATTGTACTTAAAAAAATAAAAGACATGGCTCTAAATTGATTTATTACACCTTCTTAACTTTCTATTTTCAGCTCTATTTAAAATTAAAAGTCATTACAAGTGACAAAACAATATTCTACAGTTTTTTAAGCCTTTTAGAATGAGGTCTCATTGTTGGTGTGAGCAATTTTACACATACACACAAGAACGCAATCTTGCCAAGACAGTTAGACAGCATTGTTTATACTCCTTAGACGTTTTAGGAATGTAATTACGTGGTGTCTCTTCTGAATAGCAATCAGACAGATCTGTTTGTCCAAATCAAAGTACACAAAACATTCTGCTGTTTGACTTTAACTGGACAAAGCAGACTTTGTGAATTCATTTGCACTTGAAAGAAAACAAACAAAGAAACCGAGTTATTGATTCACCTCGTTTTCGATTCTCGGCTTCTCAATCGCTGTTGATGATGTTTTATGGATGTGACAGCGATGTGTGGGGTTAATGGACACCAAATGTAAGATGTGTAATAACATGACGTGAATCTAGAGTCTGGGCTAGAATGAAATCAGCCCCAGCATCCATTTCATAGGAGTAATTTTTCTTCCAGCCATTGGTAGTGCTGTTTGTCTTGGTTGTGCAAAACCAAACTAAAATCCACTTCAAGCTGTTTGTTGATGATTTCAATGGGGGGGAAAAAACCATATACCGAGCCTTATTGTTATTTATAAGGAAAGTGAAGGACACAAACCCCACTACACAATCTTGTGAATTCTCACTAATGGACTAATTGACGATATTCATCACAGAGTTAACACAATATTAGCAATATTCAGGACACAAGGCATTTTTTGAACACTATGACAAAACAATAAAATTTCAAACTTTTTTTCTGCCAAGCTTGCTTGACTTTGAAGTTCACGGTATTATGTTGGAAAAGTATAACCTGGGAGTCTGTTGATCCAATATTCTGAAATCTGAGTAAGGCTCCGTTTCATTTCACACTCTACCCAACCACAGCTCCGAGTCACACACTTCCATTGGAAACGAATGAACGAAACGCCTGCGGCTTTGTCGCTCAGTAGTATGAATGTACGATCATGGATGTGTGTTAATAAACACACAAGGGAATGGTTCCAAGGCTGAGCAAGAGTATCACCCTGTGTATCATTTCCTGTCCTGTTTCACTTGTCCATGTTTAGCAGCTAGGAAGTCCTTGATGTACAGGACATCTCAGAAGGATGTGCCAGGTACTCCGGAGACACCACGTTCTGGCTGTTTTCATGAATAGGCCACATTTCCTGCCAGGTAAAGGAAGGATGATGGGCTGGGTGGCTGCTGAGCAATGGCCGTCGCTGCCTGTAGTTGGTCCAGACCTGCAGGAGGGTCTCCTTGAAGGGTCGTGTGGTCAAAGTGTAGAGAATGGGATTTAGAGCACTGTTTATGGGAAGGATGAAGATAACCACCCATGAGCTGATGGTTCCTGGTTGAAGAAATGAAAGAATTTGTATTTATTATGTCTAGAAATAGAAGTTCATTGATACTGATAGTCTGATCCCATGCTAATTGACTTGTAAAATACAACCAACATAAGCAGAGTCAAACAGAATATTCCAGAATGTCCTTTATTAATTTATTTTGGTATTGGCAAGTACGAAAACTCATGTACTTGTACTCCGAATAAACAAGGTATTTTTTCCATCACCTCCTATCTAAATGTATTCATTTGGCAGTCCACTTACAAATAATATCCAGTCCAATCCAATCCAATCATGTCTAAGGGCCCAAGTTATGCATTGGAATGAACTCCTAAACTTCTTATAATTAACACAGAAATGATTAACTACTACTACTTCCCTAAGACATATACACTTCTTCAAGAAGTGACCACATATTTATTCATTCAGAGCATTATTTTTCATGAGAAATTGCACAAATCCCAGCACTTGTAGCTAAGCTGTTTGTTGTGATCAGATGCAGCAGGCATTTTTATCTCAAGACCATTTATCACCGCTCAACAATAAACAGATAAACCATGGAGGAAAGCACTTACCTGGGATTTCAACCTCCATCAGGGATAAGATCTTGAGAATGAAAATTGGTATCCAGCACAGCGAATCGGTGATGACGATGGAGAAGAAGCGTTTGGCCACGGTTAGCTCTTTCTTGATGTGGTTGCTGTATTTGGTTGTTTGAGTCCCTGTTCTCTGGATGTTGTAAAACATGCTTCCGTAAGACAACACGATGATGAGAAACGCCACGAGATTCAGGCCTACAGGGAAGCAAACAGAAGATCAAATTGAAATAACAATACAATTCTTAGTAATGTCTTAGTAATCCACACTACAGTGGTGGTTAATATGAAGCTCATATGAAAGTAGACACTCAGGACTTTAAGAAGTTGTAGTTTATAAGTATTTCTGCGTACTAGGGGCAACATATTCATAGAAAAGTTCCACAAAAAAACTTTCTTCAAAGTAAAAGCTGATATCAAGCCTATTTCTGTTCTCTGAGAAGCCTCAAGTGCTTGAAATTTAAAGACGTTATCTTCAACCACTAAGATTTAGTGTAAGGTTATCCAACAGAGGGAAAAACACACATCTCACACTGAAAGCCAAGAGAGTCCTGACTCATTTTCTATCAGACTTTCAGCAATAAAATAATTAATTTGTTTATACTGATTGAAAATTTCAGCAGAAGTGGAAAGCCAGTGTACTGGTAAAAAAATAAAAAATAAAAAGTTGGAATGAGGAAGACCAGGAAATCTTCAGGAAGTAAACAGGAGGCTTATAATAAATGATTTGATAGATATCTCTAGCAAACATCATTGAGATCTTCATAAACATTTTTACTCAGGTGAACTGGACAAAGATATCGTCTAGCATAGAACTTCCAGAGTAAAACGGATAAAGCCTGTGCAGAGATGATGACACTATCATCAGCTCCACAGGGCTCGCTATGACCTCCATCACGCCAAACAAATTGAGGTCTTCTCAACATGAATATCTTGTGAACAGCTTGTTGACCTGGAATAAGGTATAAAAAGTGCCTTTTGAAATAAGGTGGTTTGATTAAAAAAGGAACCTCTGCTGACACTGGAGACTCCTTCCTCTGAAGAAAAGGAATGTTTTTTTTTTTTTGTTTTTTTTTAAATTTGTTAAATAACATAATTCTTTTATTATTTGGATTTATTTATGGTTTATTATTAGTTGTAGATTATGTACAGACTCTGTGTAAGCTGTTTTGATAGAAAAAAATTTGTATGTTTAATATAAACCTTTCAGCCAGGTGCTGCTATAGAACATCTTCTGACCAATCAGGATTAAGTTGTAGGTTAAGTAGCCTTTATTTGTCACATACTGTATGTTCTGACACATATTACTACACAGGGTTGTGGTCAGCACGCAGGGTCAGCCATGATGCAGCGCCCCTGAAGTAGGGAGGTTGGGGGCCTTGCGCAAGGGCCCAACAACAGCAGATTTGGGGTTCTGGGGCTTGAACCCTGATCTTCCAAACAACAACCCATAGCCTCAACCACTTGAGTGTCACGTCACCTCCCAGATCTGGTCACGAGAGGGAGCTCTCGCCTGAGTTTTGATCCACTTCGTGTTTCCGCACAGACTATAAAAGCGGAACACTCACTTAGTTCTACGCAAAGTATCGTCACCTGTTGACCTACCAAGCGTTTGCCTCATGCTCTCTGGATTACATTGTGGATTTAACTTGGATTGCTTTCTCGTTTTCGCCTTTTTGCCTCGCCTGTGATATTCCTGTTTTTGTGCTCTGACCTCGGACTGTTTTTCTCGGCTTTCCCTTTTTGTCTTTTGCCCTTTGGATTATTCTGCCTGGGTGTTTGTTTTCATGGTTACGAACTTTCTGTCTGCCCCTGACCACGTCTCTCTCCTCGTCCCTATCTGCTAGCTCTGCTCATGGATCCAGCTTCATCCGCCAACGGCGGCGTGCCGCGACATTGAGCTAGCACCACCCCAATTCTTTCTTCACATGCCATTCTTGTAGGGTTGGGGTCAGAGTGCAGGGTCAGCCATGACACAGCACCCCTAGAGCAGGCGGGATTAAAGGCCTTGCTCAAGGGCCCAGCAGTGGCAGCTTGGCGGTCCAGGGAGTTGAGCTACCACCACCACCCCCCCCAGGTTAAGAAACCCATGATGGATGTTATTGTTGTATTACAGATTTACACTGATGGTATGGCTGATGGATTACACTGATGGATTTTTTTTTGGAACCAGAGCCTATTTCATACCTTAATATGTCATGAGTCATGCTTGCTATGTTTGCAACTTTTTTGGAAAAATTGTTTATTGTGCTGGATGTGATTTGTCCAGAGTTTTAAGACTTTGCGATTCATACATTTATTTTATCTTGAACTTCCTTTATGGTTAAATTAAAGCCTCACCAAGAAAGATGACGATGGAGTAGATCTGAGCTCCTGGAGTCTCTGGTTGCTCCGAATGCAAAGGAAAACAAACCCCATTGGTCCCGTAGAAGTTTCTGAAACCTCCTTTACACACCAGCGGCAGGAACGCGATGACGAAGCCCAGGATCCAGATGGCTACCAGGATGGTGACGGTACGTCTGCGTCCGGGCGTCAGGTAGCGGAAAGGGTAGACGATGCAGATGTATTTCTCCAAGGTGAGGTAGGTGAGGAGAAGAACAGAGACCTCCGTGGACAGCATGGCTAGAGAGCCGACCACCTGACAGGGCAAACTGTCCATCCAGGCCTGTGCATGGCGGTTATACTCGCCGCGAAACTTCAGGTCGTATGCTCCGATCGCAAACAGGTAGACACCCATCAGACCGTCAGCACCTGCTCAGGAAAGCAGGGGGTTCAAGCAGTGTTAGTGTTTCAATCCTGCTCCACAGCACTCTATTTTTAAACACGTGAGGATTATGCACATATTTACACTGTCACCATCAAAAGCATGTTTGAAACGTGGTTGATTTTCAGTCAGTAATGAAATTACCAGAAGTGAAAAAGAGAGAGGAATATGCAGAGAGAGATTATTTATTAGCATGCTTTAACTGAAGTGAAATGAAAGGGGGTAGAGAGAGAGAGAGAGAAAGAGAGAGAGAGAGAGAGAGAGAGAGAGAGAGAGAGGAAAACTAAAAGAGATGGATGGAGAGAGAAGTAGACAGAGAGAGAAAGAGATAGAGACTGTCAGAGATAGAGACTGTCAGAGAGAGAGAGAGAGAGAGAGAGAGAGAGAGAGAGAGAGAGAGAGACAGAGGGAGTGAGATGAACACTGAACAAGAGAGATATACAGACAGAGGAGAAATAAAAGAGAATACAGAAAGAGCGAGAAAGAAGAGGGAAAAGTAAAAGAGATGGAAGAAGAGAGGAGGAGAAAAAGAAGAAAGATGAGGGAGAGATTGAAGAAGAGAGATATACAGAGAGAGGTGATGTAAACAAGGTGGAGGGAGAAAGAAGGAGAAAGAGAATGATACAGCAGGAGCAACTAGCAGAAAGAGAGAGACTGTGAAAGAGAAAGTGAGAAAGATGGTGGAAGAGAGAACAGACGGAGAAGCCCTCTATAAAGAAACATTTAATAAACTGCTGAAATCATTCATTTATAAATTGTGACATCAGAAACACGAACAAAACAACAAAGAACCAAAACATTGTAGTGACTTTAAGAAAAAATAAAAAACACAATTAGATGTTAAATAATAAGCTTCATCATCTGTACATTATACTCTATTTATCCTCCAAATACACAAACACCAGCATCTTTGTCCACAAAACTGTGTTCACGCTCAACTCTGAGCCCTTTAGCGAGAAGTCGCCTCAGACCATTTGCATTTCATTTCATTTTGATCTGCCTTTCAAAGCAGTCCCAGGACACTCAGTCATACTGTTAAAGTTTTCCCAGTGAGACATCATTTTACACCCCTAGATGAAAAGCAATCATGAGTTTTGTAAGTAAGCAACAGCTATTCAGTGATGTTTGATTTTCAAGTCGCCACTCTCCACCTTTTCTTGACGTCTGAGCTGTCATTCTTCTCGATCCCTGGGACGTGTCCGACCAGGCTTGACTCGAACACGGCCGCTTGGACGACTTTCGCTTACACGGACAAGCCCGTGGCTGCATGTCAGCCTTCAAGCATGTATGCAGAAAAATCAATTACCTCCTTCAAAGCATAATGTAGACATCAAAGCCCAAGACTGTTGAGAATTGCTTTACACTCCAGCAAACCTTCTGATCAAATCTGAACCCGCCTCATTCAGCAACTCTCCCCCTCTCTCTCTCTCTCTCTCTCTCTCTCTCTCTCTCTCTCTCTCTCTCGCTCTCTCTCTCTCTCTCTCTCTCTCTCTGGCATACAGATGACCCAGACCACATCTGAAACTTTAATATCCTGATATTTAGAACATATCAAAGAGATGTATCCAAACAGCAGCTTTTCATTTCACGCTCAATCAGGCTGAGAGCCTGAGGAAAGGAGGCAGAGAGGGCTGAAAAAGAGAAGAATAATAGAGACTTTTGTTCATGTAAGAGTGCCCAATCTAAAATTGTATAAAGTATAAATTCGACCAAAAATGGCTGACCAGAGGACCCATGATTGATTTCTGAAGCAACTACGAGGAAAAATGTGTCAGCGCTTTGGAAAAATACTGTGCAAGCTGGCATCTAGGACATTTATATAAACCCTCATTTTTTCAAGCTGTGTCGAGAGAGAGAGAGAGAGAGAGAGAGAGAGAGCAAGAAACGACACAGTTTAGAGCTTCAGAACGGCAAAACCATACCGAGGTACGTAATGATGAAGTAATATATGCTATATATCTACCTTTGTGGGTGGGGTGGAATCACTTCCAGAGTCTCATCAGTATTCAGAGTTTTTTTTCAAAAAGCATGCATTAGCCTTTTTTTATACTGTAGTTACTCATGTATACACACGTACACGCATGACCATGCACAGGTCACCCCCTATGGCAGCTCAACATCTGCCCCACCCATACACGACCCCTGATGATGGCAGAGAGTATGTGGTAGCTTAGTGGTTAAGGTGTTGGACTACTGATCATAAGGTTGTGAGTTTGAATCCCAGGTCCACTAAGCTGCCATTGCTGGGCCCTTGAGCAAGGCCCTTAACCCTGAGTTGTATTAAATGAGATAGAAATGTAAGTCACTCTGGATAAGGGCCCCTGCCAAATGCCAGAAATGTAAATGTAGAGTACACACACATATGGAAGTGCATTAGCCAATCAGAGTCCAACCATCAAGATTCTGAAGCTTGTGGCATGAAAAGTGAAACTGTAGACGCTTTATACGAAGTCTAGATTACCATACCAAGAATTTCGTTGATTTATCTTAATAAGGAAATGTAGCCATATTTCATAAACAGTGTGTGAAAATTGAAAGACCGTAAGACTTACAGCAAAGGGAAATGATGCACATGGCATGGAGCTTGTTCTCCGAGCGGATGTAGGAGCGCATGCAGATGACAAAGATGTTACCAAAGCAAGTGGTGGCAGACACGACCCAGACGAAGACACGCAGCACAATGTTGGCCAGAAGGTCCTCCAATGATGAGATGCCATCTGTATTGGGCTTGCAGCTGCGTACATGAGGGGCGTAGCCACAATACTGGAACTTTTTAAAATAGCTGTTTTCAGGAAAAGAAAAAAAACAAGCATATTGGGTATGCTAGAGTGATAGAAGAGATTGTGCCATAAACAGTGGAACCTCGGCATCCGAATGCCCTCCCTTATGAATGTTTGCCCTAAGAATTGTAATTTTGCATCCATACACAAAGCATTTTCAGCATACAAACAAACCGAACCCCGGGTAAGTTGCACGTATGTCCGGGAGCCGTTTGCATCAGTGGAAAGCCAAGCGAAGCCAACCGAAACGAGTTTACACATTTTACAATTTTTTTTTCAGTCAGCAAATGCTGTTTGGAAAGAGTCAACCCACGATACCAACGTTGCCTTCGGCATGCGTTCAAAAGCTAGGTGATTTGGGGCATTTTTTGTTGACAGATCGGTGGCGTGGGTGGGCTGTTCTATTTTTAGCCCAAGCTTGGTGGCACAACTTCCTGTGAGGACAGTTGACATGGAATGCTTGGCTTGGGTCAGTTCTTTGTAAGCAGCCGTACAGTTTACATACGCTTCGTATTGGTAATTTTGGTCATATTTTTGGGTGGCTGGAACGGATTATCTGCATTTACATCATTTCTTATGGGAAAATTTGTTTCACAATACAAATTTAAATCTATATGCCAAGGTTCCACTGTAAATCAGTTACTCATTTCACTTCTGCTGGGACGTGGAGATGGATCTGAATTATGTATAATACTAATTGATGCATGGATATGCAACATAGCTACAGGAGCAGCGCTGTTCATGCAGGGCTGCATTCAGAGCTGGTGTCTTAAATCTTAAGTCTCGGTTACATAGCTACTTAAGTAAATTTTCAACTGGACTATTCAGTTTATGCAAATAATCTGCATGTAGTTCACATCTCCGAGGTTAACAGGTTTTGTCTTGAGTACAGTGTTTCAGGAGACAACCATTAGAACTTGCCTTTGGGGCTGAAAAAAAAAATCAGGAATAGAAAATGAAACATAAAAAGCATGTATGGAATTTTTATTTATTTATTTATTTATTTATTTATTATCCATGATTATGTGATGAAAGGTACATGAATGAATGATTAAATATGAAGTTACTGTGTTTTTTTTTTCTTTACTTGTGATGTATACATCTTTGTCCTTTGCTCATTCTTAATGTTTTTTTTTCTATTGTTCATGTTTTTTAATGACATTTTGAAAATGAAAATTGAAGAAAAATAAACAATAAAAAAATTTGGCTAAAATGAACAACATGGCTTCCATCTTTATTATTCAACAGCTAATAAAATACACTATATTGCCAAAGGTTTTGGGATGTCTGCCTTTACATGCACATGAATGTAATATGGAGTTGGCCTGCCCTTTGCAGCTGTAAGAGCTTCAACTCTTCTGGAAAGGCTTTCCACAAGGTTTAGGAGTGTGTTTATGGGAATTTTTGACCATTCCCCTAATAGCACATTTGTGAGGTCAGGCAATGATGTTGGACGAGAAGCTCTGGCTCGCAGTCTCTGCTCCCAAAGGTGTTCTATCAGGTTGAGGTCAGGACTCTGTGCAGAACAGTCAAGTTCCTCCACACCAAACTCACTCATCCATGTCTTTATGGAGCTTGCTTTGTGCACTGGTGTGCAGTCATGTTGGAACAGGAAGGGGTCATCCCCAAACTGTTCCCACAAAAGTGGGAGTATGAAAGTATGTCCAAAATGTCTTGGTATGCTGAAGCATTAAGAGTTCCTTTCACTGGAACTAAGGGGCCGAGCCCAACCCCTGAATTAAATGATTTGGAGGGGTGTCCCAAAACTTTTGGCAATATAGTGTAGCACTTAACCCAGCACATTTTTAACTTAACCACCCATAGTGCCATGTAAAATGATTTGTTTCTTGCCATTTATTCAGGAACATGTTAGTATCTGTGTTGTGCACAGATACCAATGATAAATCAAGCTGAAGTCCTATGAATCAGAAACTAAGATCAATGATTTAATTAGTCTAGCTGCTAATATGGTAATGTCATGACAAAACATGCTAACCAACACTTTGTGCTCATGAGTGGGAACAGGTGGGGCAGGGGCAGATTCAAAGCGTAGAGACCGACAGAGACGTAATCTTGACAAAATAAGTAATCTTCCCCCCTCAAAAAACATTCAACTATCTTTCATCTTAGCATGTTAGCAGTCCACTTTTAACAGACTGTGAAGAAGGACGACGCTGTTCACACACCGTCCTCAAGAAGAGAGTTAGCACTTAATGCTTAGATAAACTACTTAATCCGGAGAAGAGAGCTTTCAGAGCAGCGAGTAGCTCATGTTTGCGAAAACAAATTTTAAAATTCTGAGAAGAAAACAAGAAGGACTTACATATGTGTGAGGTTTTTGAGCGGTTCAAACATCCTCCTGTGAATGTTCGTAATTTCGATGCCCTCGATGCTCCTGAAAGATGAACAGTTTTCTCTTAGCCATTAGCATATTTCATATCGGCTTGAAAAGAAGACAATCTTTTTTTGGGCCTTTTACTGAAAGCTTTGACGCGTGAAATGAAAATAGACGGCCTCCTGCAGACAGCGTGATATTGCGCTGCACCATTACTAAAACTTTAAGTTTTTTTTTCCCCCTCTGGTTTCATCTAATTGCATGTTGCTGATAACATATAGACCTGGTGAAAGAGTCTTAAAGAATGTAGCTCTGAGTCTCATAGCATGATGAAGATCAAAATGGTGCTTTAGTTGCTTATGGATGCTTGTTTTTGTTCTAAAAGCGCTTTGGACTTCACAGGCTGCTAGCTATATAGGGCCAAGTAGCCACTGTAGACTACTGTACAGTTTGTATTCTATGAATGAATCTTTTCTGGTATTACTCTGTGTTGTATTTCACAATTTGTTGTTCTGTAATAATCCAACCATATTTCGTCGTAACTGAAGTGGAAAAAAAGTTTTTTTGGCTAATACTACTCCTGAAGATTAATAGAATATCAAAGACCGTCACGACACGGACTCTCGGAGGTGGATGCAAGTGCAGGAGATGTTTAATATCGTAAACAGGTGACAGGGAGTAAGAAAAGTGAGTGTAGCAAACAGAAGTAGGAACAATAATTAAAAAAAAAAAAAACGCAAACAAAAAAATCACAAAATTAGGAATACTCAAAAGTATTGGAACAAAGGACAAAGAATAAATATGAACTTATATTTGAATGTGGAAACAGAAAAAATGGTCCAGGGTCAATTAGGGCCAAACAGGGGAAAAAAAAAAAAAAAAAGGGGGAAATCACAGTGCCAAACAATGTGAAGTAACGGGGGCCGTGACGTGACACTAACAAACACAATATGATTAAGATATGGAAAAGTCTCTAAAAAACATTATTGCTCTGCGTCATGTCATATATCACTGTTTGATTCAGATGAACGGTCTTCTCTGAAAGCTCGTTTCAAGAAAAAATGGAATCAGAATATGGAGTGTGATTCTAGTGCAAGGTTATCAGCTATTATTGTCCAAAGATTTTCCCATTGTGAGGGTTTTTTTTGTTTGTTTTTGCTTTACATGTGCTCAAACCTTGTCTTGTTATCCTGTTGTGTTCACCTGTTCCGTGTTTCACCTTCGTTGTTTTAATGCAAGGGCTTGAGCTTTACTTTTAAACAGTTTGACATTCAGAGTCGCATACCTTGCATCTTGTATATCCCCTGAAACTCATCCCCCTTTACACCATCTTGTGTTAGAAGAATATGAAAGGATTATATCAACAAACCCTAGTCCACACACGTCCATTGATTATAATGTAAATTTCACTGTTTCTTAGTTAAGTAACCAGCAAGTTGCTATGCACTTAGCTTGAGATCTGCTCTGAAAATGTGAAGAATTCAAATAATGAATGTACATAATCAATGAACTTGACTTACAGGGACTTCAGCTTGTGCAGTTTGTCAAAATGGTCCACTTGCAGCTCCTGAATCGGGTTGTATGAAATATTCCTGTGAAGTAAAAAGGAAAGAAATCAGCAATTGCTTTAAAATGGCTGATATTCATCACGCAGCTGATGGTAGTTACAGTTCAAGGGGATTGTACATTGATTGAGAACAATTTAGGCTGCTTGAAGGTTCAAGCAGTTTTTAGTGATAAGAATGACAACAAGGCAAGAGACTCAGGAAGCAAAGGACTTACAGCTGCAGCAAATCTCCTAGATTTACAAAAAGATCTTGTGAGATTTTCTCAATTCTGTTACTGGATAAGTCTCTGCAGGAAGAAGTGAAAAAAAAAAAAGAAGATAGAATTAACTTAAGAAGCATTCAGGCAGATATAGGTAAAAGTATTGGCACCCTATAGGAAATTAAGCTAAATTGATTTGATTGCTCATATTTTCTGTTTTAGCGTTTTATTCTCCTTTTCGTTTGTGAAAGCAAGCAACTTCAACACAAAAGAGATGGAGAAATGAAAAATTAAAAAGCAATGGATGGAAAAATGACACAAGCGGTTAAGAGCACACAGAATTATTACACACTAATTATTGGACCAATAACATGCTAAATGATTGCACAGGAAGGAGGATATAAA
>JAUCMX010000009.1:4557473-4577473 GCA_033459395.1 Hemibagrus guttatus | reverse complement strand
ATGCCCATAATAACAATAAAAACAATAATGATTAAATTTAAAGATAAATGATTGCACTGACTATTTTATTCCTTACAGAGCAAACTGAGTAAAGCAACACTTTTTACAGAATATATATATTTTTTTATATATAATGCTAAAATAATGTAAACTGCACATAAAAACACACACACAAGCAGAATGTCAATAACCGGAAACAAGAAGCAGGAACTTGAGACTGCTTACAAAGCAAAGTGATTCAAGTGAAAATAATTTACCGAACAAAAATTGATCATTCAATTCGAAGATAAAGAAAGAAACTGGGTATGTGTTGGTAATGAGAAATGTACATACAGCACAGTGAGCATGCTACAGGACCAGAATGTTCTATTATCCACAATCTCCATCTGATTCCCTTCCATATCTCTGTAAACACACACACACACACACACACACACACACGATTGTGTTCATAGATTTGTGATTATTTCATTGTGTTGTGAAATTTATCTCCATGATCCTTAACATCTGACTCACTATTCAATCTTTCCTATAAACAGGTGCAAAAGTTTGTATCCCCCAGAATTTATTATAAATATACACTGATCATGCATAACATTATGAGCACTATAGTGAATACAGTGTGATTAACACTGAGTATCTCCTCATCATGGCACCTGTTAGTGGGTGGGATATATTAGGCAGCAAGTGAACATTTTGTCCTCAAAGTTGATGTGTTAGAAGCAGGAAAAATGGACAGGCGTAAGGATTTGAGCGAGTTTGACGAAGGGCCAAATTGTGATGGCTAGACCACTGGATCAGAACATCTCCAAAACTGCAGCTCTTGTGGGGTGTCCCCGGTCTGCAGTGGTCAGTATCTATCAAAAGTGTCCTGTAAGTTGCCCCATGGAGCCTCCACCTCACAACTTACAGGACTTAAAGGATCTGCTGCTAACATCTTGGTGCCAGATACCACAGCACACCTTCAGGGGTCTAGCGGAGTCCATGCCTCAATGGGTCAGGGCTGTTTTGGCAGCAAAAAGGGGGACCGACACAATATTAGGCAGGTGGTCATAATGTAAGCCTGATCAGTGTACATATATCAATCCATTCCTATATTACAATTTGATTAGAAAATCTACAGAAATATAGTCAGTTAAAACAGATATGTCAAGAAATACTTATTATTAAATAATAAATAATTATCATCATTTATAATTAGTAATAACAATATAATTATTATAATAATATAATATTTAATCATAGTGGAGCATAGTAAACATTTGTAGGATAATTAATTAAAAAGGAATACAATTAATAAAATAATTAATTAATTTTGACTACAACCTATATTATGTATAATGGTTTATTTCTAATTGGATAAAATGGTTTTAACAGTAACTCCTCCACTAAAACTAAAGAAAAACAGAAAAATGATTCAATAAAAGCCAGTGTGAAAATTCAGTGCATATCTTCTAGCATACACCGAATCCAATCCACAGAATCAAACTGGGGGAAACAAATCACATGCTGAGTCTGCAGAATTCGTAAACATCCAGATATTTTAAGACTTCAAACTTACAGCCAATTTAACCGTGGCATCTCCAGGCATATATCATCAACATTTGTCAGAGCGTTATTCAGAAGAACTCTGCAACAAAGCAGTACACACCACAGAAACACACTTAAAGGCATAATAGTTATTTTAAGATATCACTGACAGACTTGTTCCTGTGTTTAAAAAAAAAAAACCATTTAAAAGAAAACAAAAAGCAACTGTTAGAGGACAAAAACTCACAGCAGCACAAGGGAGCTCAAGCCTGAAAAGGTCAGAGAAGAAACTTGGTGTATTTTGTTGTTCTCCAAAATCCTGCAAATGAATAAAAATGCCAAGTAGCTCATTAATAAATATTAAAATTTCAAAGAATAGCATGTGTTTTCAAGCGCTGGCTCATTGAACGCTAATTGATGCATGAAGGCTGTGGCCTCTAAAAGGATTTAATCAGCAGACGTGTAATGGAACTTTCGGAGCCAGATTCACTTATTCATGTGGTACATGACGAACAAGTGTGATTATGATGAATGAGATGATAACATACAATTACGCTAATGAAAAAGAGACATTCATGCCATTCATGCCAACTTTATAGTGTCCAACTTACAAGCTATGATCGATTAGAAATACGGAAATTGAACTGCTTAAGAGCTGAAGATGTTGAGGTTCTCTTTGGGAGTGAC
Organism: Hemibagrus guttatus; assembly: GCA_033459395.1. Lineage (NCBI taxonomy): Eukaryota > Metazoa > Chordata > Actinopteri > Siluriformes > Bagridae > Hemibagrus > Hemibagrus guttatus. The sequence continues at coordinate 4,575,256 of JAUCMX010000009.1, read as the reverse complement.
AAGATTGGACAGGATTAGGAATGAGTACATCAGAGGGACAGCTCATGTTGGACGTTTGGGGGACAAAGTTAGGGAGGCCAGATTAAGATGGTTTGGACATGTTCAGAGGAGGGAGAGTGAGTATATTGGTAGGAGAATGTTGGACATGAAGCTGCCAGGCAGGAGGCAAAGAGGAAGGCCAAAGAGGAGGTATATGGATGGAATTAATGAGGATATGAAGCTAGTGGGTGCAAGTGTTGAAGATGCAGAAGATAGGGATAGGTGGAGAGAGATGATTCGCTGTGGCGACCCCTGAAGGGAAAAGCCGAAAGAAGAAGAAGAACTGCTTACAGCCATTCCAGTTTGTGAAGGTCCTGAAATACTCCTGGCATTAGGCTAGAGATTCGATTGTGGCTCAAATACCTAAAAAAACAACAACAAAGAAAGCATGGCTCTGAGTATCCTCAGCGTACATTCTACAAAAAACAAGCCACTGGCATTACTCAGCATCGCTCATTCATCCTCAGAGAACTAGAAGGTTTCCTTACATTCCAATTGAGTACACTATCGGACAAAAGTTCGGAATCATTTGGAAATTTCCTGTTTTTCCAAAGAAAAACCGATTTTTTCCATTTCAAAAGCTTCATATTAAACAGATGATTAATTGAAGCCTATTATCAGCAACTACCATTCCATTCCGTTTCAATCTCATGTTGTTTGCTAATACAAGTTAATCATTTTATCAGGCTAATTGATTATAGAAAACCCCTTTTGCATTGCGCTATCACAGATGAAAGCTTTTGTACTGGTTATCGGAGCAATAAAAGTGGCCTTCTTTAGGTAGAGTCTTAGTTCTATCTATCTTAGTATCTTAGTTAGTAACTAACATTAGAAGTTGTGGCTTTGTTTCCAGGCTTAAAATAGCCAGAAAGAAAGAACTTTATAACTTTTCATGGTAACAACTTACACCGACCAGGCATAACATTATGACCTCCCGCCTAATATTGTGTTGGTCCCCCTTTTGCTGCCCTGACCCGTCATGCACTGTGTATTCTGACACCTTTCTATCAGAACCAGCATTAACGTCTTCAGCAATTTGAGCAACAGTAGCTCGTCTGTTGGATCGGACCACACGGGCCAGCCTTCACTCCCCACGTGCATCAACGAGCCTTGGCCGTCCATAACCCTGTCGCCGGTTCACCACTGTTCCTTCCTTGGACCACTTTTGATAGATACTGACCACTGCAGACCGGGAACACCCCACAAGAGCTGCAGTTTTGGAGATGCTCTGATCCAGTGGTCTAGGCATCACAATTTGGCCCTTGTCAAACTTCTTATTTCAAATCCTTACGCTTGCCCATTTTTCTGCTTCTAACACATCAACTTTGAGGACAAAATCCCAACCACTAACAGGTGCCATGATGAGGAAATAATCAGTGTTATTCACTTCACCTATTAGTGCTCAGAATGTTATGCCTGATCGGTGTATTCTATCATGCTGTAAACTAATCCCTTCATAGTACAGTGCAAACTTGTTCTAACCAGAACAGAAAAAGGAGTGGGAGGCCTGGTGCACAACTGGAAAACAAGGAAATTTCCAAGAAATCCCAAACATTTGAACAGTAGTGTAAGTAGCAAGAAAGCAAATAACTACATGCATTTGGCGTCATTTGCCTTTCACTGGGAAACACAGTATACTTTCATCTACTACGCTTCTAAAATGCGTACATTATACAATAGAGTACATACTGCATAATCTAAGTGCATAGTTTTTAGTACTCTCTCTCCCCATCAATCACAGAGACACGAGCCAATCATGAGGTCCTGTATGAGGAAGAGGGCAGATTGCTCATTCCTCAGAGTATTTTGCATGACCCTGTGTTTATAAAAATGCATTTGGATGGCTTTAATATGTCTCAGAAGAAAGAAAGGTGTTAGCTCTCATCCTCCCAGACTGGGTGGGAACTGCTGAGTGGGAATTAGAACTGGCAGGTGACAAACTGAGGAAAAAAAATTGGGAAAAATCCCAAACTTAAATTTTCTACAAATGAGAATATCACCGCTGAGCTCTGCTCAAATGCCAGCACGTACAGGTAGGTTTTAAGACGAGATTTGAATTCCAAAATGGAGGAGGCGTGTCTTATATCAGGTTCCTAAGAACGTAAATAGCAAATGATTCCTCTGAAATTGCATGTTGGGACAGGTTTTGTAAGAGAAAAAAATCTGCGCTTTCGAAGATAACATGAAAAGGGAGTCGGACAATTAGAGATAATTACAAAGGTATAAAAGCACTAAAAAAACTCTAAAATGAACCAGGAGCGAACGATGTATTAAATCAGACATGATGAACTGTTACAGAATAGAGGAACAATGTGGAAGGATTTTAAAACTGAGCACTCACAGCCGTGTTAGGTTGTAAAGACCTCGGAACGCATAGGGTTCGACCACTTTGATGCGATTGTGCTGAAGATATCTAAAAGAAGAGATCAGACATGGTATATCATCATAAATTATCAACATTAAAGCATAGTATCCCTTTCTGAAATTACTTTCTTTGATGGAAATACCGAAAGAATAAAACACATGGAGCATGATGTTATTGAGAAAAAAATACATACTTATTTATACAAGACATTGCGTACGATTTTGGTTCTTGTATCTCTGAGGCTGTTTGTGACTACGCAAGCAGAACATTTACAAGGGGCTCAGTAATGGTGTTTATGCCTCATGGGAAGGAATTATTCCGGCTCCAAGTGTTTCATTAGAGAGAAAACACACAATGGGCCTCATTTGTTAATCTTTTAGAAGTTTTCGAGTTGGAATGGTTTCTTAGTAGAAGAAACAAAATCCCTATAGATTTATAAAAGTATTGTTGATTTTCTTTGCACTTGCATGTTTATTTTGACAAATGGCAGTCAGCCGTAGATTATTAAGCACGTGTTCTGCACAAGTGTCTACAAAGTGTGGCTACATTTTCTAGTACTGCAGCTCAGCCATTGCAGCGCATCAGCTACAACGAACACACAGTAGTTCGTTATCCTTTCATAGGGTGTCAGAGCACGGGGTGTCAGGCGGGAAAAATCAGAACAGTGCAGTGCAGGGATAGACACCAGACAGGGGTTGATTTATAAAATAACAAAATGAAAACATTAGGGCAGAACTAGGAACTGAAATACAGAACAAGATACAAAACCAACAACATAAAACAGAGAACATTGTGTAACAAAACAGCACACGATGACAAAGTCTCAGCAAACAACACATGCAAGACAACTGGGATAAATTGGGGAAGTAATTAGTGAAACAAGAGGGACAGGTGTGCAGAGGTGGGAACGGGCTAAAGTCCGGGCGGGGCAAACAGGTGAAAACACAAAACATAAACAAAGACACATGGCACAGGTTATAAACAAACCCCTGCTGGAATGATCCCTGTTGATCCAACATGGAATTAACCAAGCCATCCTTGACAAAGGGTGCCATTACTTTTAGCCCAATTGAATTTGTTTTACTTTTTTCTTGTGAATTTTCTTTTAAGTGCTTAATATAAAACAATGTGATAATACTGAGATGCAGAAATGAGGGAGGAAAATGCAGGTCCTCACAGCTTCTGAAGATTCTGGTACTTAATGAACATGTCAGTGTTCAGTTTCCTTAAACGGTTCCTTTGTAAAGACCTGGGGTGAGAGACACAGTCAGAGAGAGAGAGAGAGAGAGAGAGAGAGAGAGAGAGAGAGCGAGAGAGAGAGAGAGAGAGAGAGAGAGAGAGAGAGAGAGAGAGAGAGAGAGAGAGGGAGAGAGAGAGAGAGAGAGAGAGATGATGATGTTAGCTTGTTAATCTTTCCTTCTCAACTTACACAGCTAATCTATGAAATCTTTTTTCTCATTTTCTTTTCCAGCTCGGAGAGTAGTTCCGATGTAAAAAAAAAACCATCCAATTTCACTAAATCATCTGGTTAAATCTCAGCACCGGACTGATCTTAATGCTACAGAAAGCTTAGAAAATGGTGAGAAAAAAACAGAGCAATGTTGGCAACTTTTAAATGCATCATCAGTTCCTGGAATTGTTTTGCCCTATAAACTGCATGAAAAGTAAAAACCTCTTCTTCTTCTTAAATTATTTATTAAGCACATTTTAAAACAACCAAAAGGCTGACCAAAGTTCTGTACATAAAAATTGAAACAATAAAACAAGCAATCAAAATATAGGCAATATATACAAAAATAATGCAAATAAAAATGAACCTATCATAATTATTTCAAGTAAATAAGATTTGAGATCTTATTCTTATTGCCCTTCTTATTTTTCTTATTTTGAGATTTAAAAACAAATAGAGAAGGTGCTGTTTGGATAGCTGAAGGGACATTGTTCCAAAGAGTTGGTCCAGCAACAGCAAAAGCTCGATCACCATGGTGTTTCGGTCTGGACCTAGGGACGGATAGCATTTTTAAATGCTCTGACCTAAGCGACCTCACTGGTTTATGTCAAAGCAACAACTCAGTGAGATAAACCGGTGCAAGATTATTGAGCGATTTTAAAAACCAAAATGAATATTGTAAATTTAACTCACAATTCTACAGGCAACCACTGCAAAGAAATCAAGATCAGAGAGATGCGCTGAAATTTCCGAGTTCCAGTCAGGAACCTGGCTGCTGCATTTTGGACCAATTGCAAACGCTGCATAGATGAGCAGTTAATCCCATAATAAAGTGAATTACAATAGTAAAAACCTCCCACTAGACTGACTTTTTCTTTTTGTGCATGATCTTAGTCTCAATCTTTCTTGACAAACCTTCTAAAACAGCAAGAACAACATTAACATCAACAAAAACCTTTCTTCTGATTTAGGCCATGTCCACATTGCTTTCAAATCTGAATACAGGTACCGATATGAATAATTCAGCTCCTATTTATATCCATTTAGAACACATTATGCAGTATGTTCACTCTGAATAATGTATTTGTACTCATTAGCTTACAACACTGAAGACTGAAATAAAGCTAGAGAGTCAGAGAAGCACACAGGAAGCTGATAGAGTCACTCTGAGTCGCCTAAAGAGATCCATCAGCTTACACATTATGCCGGATAATCTACTTGTTCAGACTCATCAGCCGTGTCCAGTTCATTTTCAGCTAGGGCAGCTCGATTCAAACAGGAAGGAGGTCGGCTGTACAGTACGACTTCACACGCAAAGGCTTTGTTTGCTCATGAGATCCGTCTCACTTAATATCCTGCTGTTGTTTCAGCAAGAACTGTGAACGCTAATCATATTTCTCTGAAGACTACTGAACGTGTGGAGCGAAGTGTCCGAGAGTGTACTTGTAATCAAGCCGAGTCCGTCCCACACTGTGCATTTTCATTTAAAGCTCCACCGCCACACTAATGATCAAAGCTAAATCGTCGAAATGGGGGATATTGGGCCTCAATTAAGCAATCAGGCCTTGTCAGGAGGTGATATTTTGTTAAATCAAGTGAAGTAGATTTCCATCAAGGTGCTTATATACAGAGTATAGAGAGTTCTGACTGCAAATATTATATTATCCAATAATCCATCACTCCAATTTCTGAACTGATTATCCTACACCGGGGTCATAGGGAACCTGGAATTTATCCCAGGGGACTTGGCGGGCACAAGGCGGTGTACTCTGGACAGAGTGCCAGCCCATCAGATGGAATAATAATAACATACACTCACATTCCCATTCACACACTATGCACTTTAGAGATGCCAATCAGCCTACAGTGCATTTCTTTGGAATGGGGAGGAAACTGGAGAACCTGGAGGAAACCCCTAAAGCACAGGGAGAACATACAAATTCCAACAAGCACATGGTGGAGACAGGAATCAAACCCTTAATCCTGGAGGTGTGTGACAAACAAGTTAAACCAATAACCTAATCTAATCTAATCTAATCTAATCTAATCTAAATCTAATCTAATCTAATCTAATCTAATCTAATCTAATCTATGTGCTTGTTCTGATAAAACTGAATTTCTATATTAACAACATTGGGACATGAACAGCAGATCCTGCACAAGAATAGATTTAGGATCTATACATTTTAATATAAAAAAATAAGAATGATGAATGGCTGTGTAATCACTCCAGTGCCAGAACTGCTATGACATAAATGAAAAAAGGAACAAAGTTATTTTTTTCTAGACCTTAAAAGCAACAATAACTGGATAATAATGCTGTGAATGGAAAATAATCAACTTTTCACTGCAATGCATTACATCATCATTCATCCTATAACATCCTGCCTTGTAGTGTTTTTCTTTATATAAAGCAGTAGTATGGGAAACAGGTCCCAGAGGAATGTTTTATTCGATTCACTTGTGTGTTGAAGAGTCGTGACTGGCTCAGGGAAGCGGCTGAGTCTATGAGATAGGAAGTTTGTAGAAAAGCTTTTTCACTCGGCAGCGGCAACGGCAACGGAGACCAAATGAGCATCAGAGGGATGGTTACTTTGTGTGGAGAATATCATTAACCTCATTTTGTATAATGAAGGTTTCTAATTTGCCGATGACTTTTGGGAATTCTGCCCTGCTAAAATGTAAATAAATAAATATGTACAGAAACGATAAAATGAAAAGCCTGAGAGTAGAGAGGTAAACAACATCCTGTTTTCAGATGCAAAACGCAGCCTCTGTAAACAGTTCTGTTGACACATTCTGTTCCTATTATAGCACAAAATCACTTATTAAGTCAAAGAGGCAGAACGAACGCCATAAAGGCAATTTGGCTCTTTGAAGTGTGCTTTCTTAAAGGACGTCACACATAATTTATCTTTGCCTACTGTTATATCATTTTAGCCCAATGTTTGTTCCTATACACTTTGATTATACATCATAGAAATGGAAATTTCCCCACTGTGGGACGAATTAATGGTTTATCTTATCTTAACAAAAACAGACTTCACACTCACCTTAACAGGAGCACCTTTACACCTGCTCGTTCATGCAATTATTTAATTTGACGGCAGTACAATGAATATAATCATGCACAAGCTTCAGTTAATACTCACATCAAACAGCAGAAATGGGAAAAATTTTGATCTTATACCATGGCATGATTAATGGCAACAGAAAGGCTGGTTTGAGTTTTTCAGAAACTGCTGTCACACGGATCTGTCTATAGAGTTTACAAAGAATGGTGCATCGAAACAAAAATACATCCAGTAATTAGTGACTCGTCTACAGACAACCCGGTTCGGGACTATAGTATCTCAAATAATTACTCTTTACGACCGTGGTGAGCAGAAAAGCAACACGAAACATTACAATGTTCAATGCAGTGATCCTAATAAACCTCTAGGGGGCGTGTAAAGAAAATATCGCACAGCAAAGATGATGCTTTCAAACATAACGAACAATAATATAGAACTGCAACTATATTTTTTAAAGAAAAGAGCACTATATAGAGAAAAAAGAAATATTAAAAAAAATATATATTAGGTCTTTCTCGATTTCTCAATCAATTTCATTTCTTACACTAAACTTAATTTAAACATGATTCTTAATGACTAGACTGAATGATGTTCACTACCGTTCAAAAGTTTGGGATCGCCAACAATAAACCTCCAAAATATTTATATTATGAATGAATGACTGATTTATTAATCGGTGGTGCAGCTGGTAATGTTGCTTTGTTGCTGCCTCAGAGCTCCAGGTTCCTCTGTGTGTGCTTTGCAGGATATCTGACAGCCATGACATTAATTCACACAGAATGTGTACCAAACACTGACAGACGCTGTGTTCGCTCTAAAGCAAGCGTCTGCTAGTAAACACCTATTTAGCAGCCGGTAATGCCTTGATCTCATGTACAGTGATCTAACAGCGTCACACACACAGGCACACACACACACAATTCATGCGAATCTGATGAGCATGATGAAGAGGAACTCACATCATGGTGACGTTCGTGGATACAGTAGGGACGTCTTTAAAGTGAGCACCATTGCAATCAAGCTCCAGATCCCTACACTGACACTCGGCTGGTACGAGGCCGAGTACTGAGAGAGACGACAGGGAGGAGGAAATGAGAGAGAGAAGAGATATGTTAGGGAGAATAATGTATTTCCACTTGGACTGACTTTCAGAGAGAAATGTACAGAACAAGTAGGACTTTGTAATGAAAGAATATTCACATATATATCACAAAGGTTTTCTAATGAAAGCCTAAAACTTTCTTAAGATTCCAAGACTAAGGTTAAGTATAAAGTGAGTTCCACATTCTTCTTTTTTTTTTTTTAATATTTCACACGTTTTTTTCTCCCTTGATTAATTTACAAGTTAAAGCATGTTTTTTTTTTCTTTTACATTATACATGTACATATACATTATTTTCTTACATGAATAATTCATTTTGACATAGCACATATGTGTTTACATTTCATATACATATGACTTATAAATAATTTATTTCCATGTTAATTTTTAATTTTATGCTCATTTTTTAAATGTGGTTCTTCCGCATGATTTTATTAACATAAATGTTTTACATGCTAAAGTTTCAGATGTAGTAAATGTATTTTAAATATAATTGTTTTAATTTAATGTAATATAACAGTTAATAACAACAACAATAATAACAAAAGTAATAATAATAATAATAATAATAATAATAATAATAATTATTATTATTATTATTATTATTATTATTATTATTATTATTATACCTCATTATTTTATGTTTAAATGTTAACCAAAAATATGTATTACATGGCTGTCCATACAATTTCAATGTAACATTCTGCACACACATTTGCAGAACTGTACAACTACACGACACATGTGATTACAAGCAAATTGTATTTAATTAAATAGTAACTACTGAGTAACTACTGTCTAATTTATGTTTAAGTAGCACAAGCTGCTTTACAAACATGTTTGCCAAAACTTTGTGCCTCATCCTGAATGAGAAACTAATCAAAAATTCATAAGCTCTTCAGAAACCGATTGCCAATGTCTTCCCCTACTTCTTGAGCTTTTAAAGATGAAAAATAACTTCAAAAAAAGTTAAAATGAACACAGGTGGTATTATAACTGTAAGAGTCTCTTAATTGCATTGGTAATATAATATAACCAACTACTGTACATGGATGAATGTTTTAGATTCTGTCTTCTCTAAGCTTTAGGGAATCAGTTTAATGGAAATTTTATGGACCCAAAGAAAAGTGCCGAGAAAGTCAAGAAAAAAGTTGAAAGATAAGTAAAAAGTGAGCTGTCTGAGTGTAAAAGCTGTAATAATAATATAACAGTCCATTTCTAAGACTTCAGACATCAGAAAGTCCTGCAATTGAAGTAAATAGGAGACAGAGGAAAAAAATCTATTGTAAGAACAACAGAAAAATGGTCAATCACACAAAGGATTATACTAAATAGACCACATTGTGTACTTAAGCCTTACAGTCTTTTGAGAGTATGATGCTACAAGCTTGGCATGCCTATTTTTGGGCAGTTTCTCCCATTCTTCTTTGCAGGACCTCTCAAGCTCCGTCAGGTTGGATGGGGAGCATCGGTGCAGAGCCATTTTCAGATCTCAATCTGATGTTCAATCGGGTTCAAGTCTGGACTTTGGCTGGGCCACTCAAGGACATTCACAGAGTTGTCCTGTATCTTGACTGTATACTTTGGGTCATTGTCCTGTTGGAAGATGAACCGTTGCCCCAGTCTGAGGTCCAGAGTGCTCTGGAGCAGGTTTTCATCAAGGATGTCTCTGTACATTGCTGCATTCATCTTTCCCTCAATCCTGACTAGTCTCCCAGTTCCTGCTGCTGAAAAACATCCCCACAGCATGATGCTGCCACCACCATGCTTCACTGTAGGGATGGTATTGGCCAGGTGATGAGCGGTGCCTGGTTTCCTCCAGACATGACGCTTGCCATTCAGGCCAAAGAGTTCAATTTTTGTTTCGTCAGACCAGAGAATTTTGTTTCTCATGGTCTGAGAGTCCTTCAGGTGCCTTATGGCAAGCTCCAGGTGGGCCGTCATGTGCCTTTTACTGAGGAGTGGCTTCTGTCTGGCCACTCTACCATACAGGCCTGATTGGTGGAGTCCAAACTTCTTCCATTTACGGATGATGGAGGCCACTGTGCTCATTGGGACCTTCAATGCTGCAGAAAGTTTTCTGTACCCTTCCCCAGATCTGTGCCTCGATACAATCCTGTCTCTGAGGTATACAGACAATTCCTTGGACTTCATGGCTTGGTTTCTGCTCTGACATGCACTGTTAACTGTGGAACCTTATATAGAGACATGTGTGCCTTTCCAAATCATGTCCAATCAACTCAATCTACCACAGGTGGACTCCAATCAAGTTGTAGAAACATCTCAAGGATGATCAGTGGAAACACGATGCACCTGAGCTCAATATTGAGTGTCATGGCAAAGGCTGTGAATACTTATGTACTTGTGATTTTTTTGTTTTGTTTTTTTATTTTTAATAAATTTGCAAAGATTTCAAACAAACTTCTTTCACATTGTCATTAAGGGGTATTGTTTGTAGAATTTTGAGGAAAATAATGAATTTAGTCCATTTTGGATTAAAGCTGTAACATAACAAAATGTGGAGAAGTGAAGTGCTGTGAATATTTTCCGGATGCACTGTATAGATATATAAATGTATGCATGATTATATATATAGTCTGACCTGTTCAGCCAATCAAATTCTGACAGTTGCCCATGTTCCTGCTTTCGACACATCAGTTTTACTGTTCTGCTGAAAACTGAGTGTTCACTAGCTGCATAATAAAACCAAACCCCTGACAGGTGCCAATGTAACAAGACATTCAGCATTATTCAGTTCATTAGTTATTTGCAGACAGACAGACAAAAAAATAGATAGATAGATAGATAGATAGATAGATAGATAGATAGATAGATAGATAGATAGATAGATAGATAGATAGATAACTTCAGTTTCAGGAGATTGAATTCTGCATCTTTACTCACGACACGTGGTTGATTTGGTTCCAGCGTCTTTACTGGGCATCCCAAAGTATTTGTCAAACAAATGAGGCCAGCCATTGTTGTCTCCTGAAAAATGATGCAATGATAAGTCAACAACAATGTTCAAATTTGCTCACTGAAAAACAGCCTATAGATTTTTAGGCCCCAAAGATGTGATGTATCATCCTCCCTGAACAACACATTCTCTCTATGCGCATTTAACTCTATGACTTTTCACATCGCCTCCATGTTGGAGAAACTGGATTTGGAATCTACGCTGCTGAAAACCAATTTGTGGGGTCCTGGTAATCATTTTGCACAGTCTGCTGGGTGATAAATGGAGCATGCTATACCAGAATAGCACATGTTTTTCAACATTCGCTGCAGTTTCTCGCAATAAAAAATATTGTTATTTTCATTACAGCCTAAAGCTTCAACTGAGAAGAAAATTAACCAATCAGCATGCAAATAGGAGAGATGTCGGTGGCAGCAACTTTTCCCTGACTTTGCACTTCTGACATCTACAACAAATAAATCTATCAAAACATCCAGCCTTCCCAATCCTACCTCATCAATCTCTAGTGATGTTATTAGAAAGATAAAGCAAAGGAGCAAGAAGTGTGAAAAACTAGAATGAGTTTTCAGTGATGAGAGAAAGCTCTTCAACCTTTGCAGGTATTTCAGCTGAAGATCTGGTGACACTACTTGAATCCCGAACAAGAGCTTTTACAATTCGATTACTCACAAATGTCTGTCAGCTAATATGCCATGAAAGTCAGTGTTTAATGTATAACAGGTTCGACTTGACTTGAGAAGCCTGTCAGACAATGACAAGAGCTATCAGGCACTGCATGGATGTGACTTAAACACCAACATTTCACCAACAATATATATATATATATTTAGTGAGAATTCATTTTATTTGAATTGATGAATGAACAAAAAGACAGAGTGACAGAGAGACAAATAGATGGGTGAATGGTCCTATAGGTGGATGGATGCATGGATGGATGGATGGTGGGTGGATGGACGGATGAACGGATGGACAGATAGATGACCTGAAGGATGAATGAATGGATGGATGGTGGGTGGATGGACTGATTGATGGATTGATGGATTGATTGATGAATGGATGGATGATCTGATGGATGGATGGATGGATGGATAAATAGACTCTTGGATGGAAGGATGATCTGATGGATGGATGGAGGGATGAATGGATGACCTTATGGATAAATGGATGGATGGATATATGGATGGATGACTTGATGGATGAATGGATGGATGACCTGATAAATGTATGGATGTATGGATGGATGACTTGATGGATCAACGGATGGATGGACAGATGGATGACCTGAAGGATGGATGGATAGATGGATGGATGGATGGCCTGAAGGATGAATGAATGGATGGATGGATGGATGGTGGGTGGATGGATTGATTGATGGATTGATAGATTGATTGATGAATGGATGGATGATCTGATGGATGGATGGATGGATGGATGGATGGATAAATGGACTCTTGGATGGATGGATGGATGGATGATCTGATGGATGGATGGAGGGATGGATGGATAACCTTATGGATAAATGGATGGATGGATGAATGGATGGATGGATGGATAGATGGATGACTTGATGGATGACCTAATAAATGGATGGATGAATGGATGAATGGATGGATGACCTGATGGATGGACAAAGAGAGAATCTGTTAAATAGATAGATGTATACCCCGAGACGAATCATTCAACTGTCAAAAAACAATGTTGACATTTAGGATCGCTAAATAGACGTTATTAAAATGATTGCATGAAATAGCTTGGAATTATGTGACCTTTTACAAGAACACAGAAATATTGTTACTCCCAAAAGAAACCCACAGGAAATCTCACTAATTGAGCACAATGTAATAGGCAGGACTTATCCATACACTAATTGCATTATTTTGCTCTATTCTTAGTTAAATGAGGCTTCAGCTTAATATGATAATAAGTGATGATAAGATCACAGCCAATCCTAAACCTGTGGTTTACAGTGAATATCTGCAGACATAGGACTAGCATTCAAAATTTTTCAGTAGATATAGTGGGAAAGGGGAATTAAGGAAGTTACAAGATAATACAAGAGCAGAGCAGAGAAATGTCACATTCAGTTTCTATTGAAATACCTGGAAATGCTTAAAGGTTAAGCATTGTAGATGTTTTTTTCTTTTTTTTTCTTTCTCAAAAAAAAAAAAACGTTCTTTCTCTTGAATTGCTCTCAGATTGGGTTGTGCTTCCTGTCGTCTTTTGTTTTTGTGTGTGTGTGTATTTTTTTTTACTTTTCCATGTACATGTGCTATGGACTTGGTTTCATCCTCTCATTTCATTGTTTCTTTTGCCACCTTGCTATAAGTTAATCGCTCTGTGTATATTTCTAAATGCTCCTGGTCTTGGTGTGTTCTTGTTTCTTGCTTCTCTTTGTGTTTCATCATTTTTTAATTAGCTTGTGTGTTTTCCCAGTATTCTAGCTTTATTTGTTAAAACAGTTTTATGCATGTTGTATCCTGGTTTATCATTTTCTTCTTTAGACATGTTACAATAAAATGTCCATTTTGGAAAAGATAAACAGGATAGTGTGAAAGGATGACATGACCTAGGTTCGGTTCCAATTTTCAGAAAAAGTTTTTCTTTTTTTTTCTCTCACCCTGAGATCACAGCCAATCTTGCTCCTTGGCTTCCAGCTACTGATGGCTGGGGTGTCATCAACATTCGAACTTGCGATCTCCTAAACTTTTCTAGCACCAACTGGGAGCCTTTATGTTTCCAATTAACTGTCTCAGTACATTTCATTTCATTTAGCCTGGAGTAAGCCCTATCCAGCAATCTTTTTCAAATTAAAATCTACTCAATTACTTATATTACTTAGAAATTATTATTCCATAGCCCATAGTAAATAAACAATTACTGGAAAAGCCCCCGGATATTACATTGATGCTCCATTCTACCCAGAAACTTATGCTTCCACTCAGCTTGTGTGTGTGAAAAAAGATGAGCTAGAATAGTATATAGATATGGTGATGATGAGGAGTTCATTAAGAAGAGCAAGGATGGAATCCATGGCTTTCATCCATTAAACCGGGATGAGTTTCATTTCAGGGTGAAAATAAGGGCATGTCTTTATTAGTAACGGTAATTAAAAGTATTCATCAGTGAGACTGATGAAGGAGAAAAGGTTTCTATTAATGACCAAATATTATAAACTGTTATAGTACCATCCTGTTTCATGTCCACTCCAACTTCATTGCTCCTCCAGCTCTACTTTGATTAACCAGCAGATCACTGATTTGAGCTGTCGAAGCTGTTGAACTGGACTATTTAAGGATTATTTAGCTGTGTCGTGGACTTTGCACATCACTAAACATAACTAGAAATGTAAAAAGTATGACATGATATTCTCTCATTAAGTCACAAAACGATCTTTGGCAAGTCGATGTGGTATAAGAGGGTTAAAATACAAAATGTGGCTCATTTCTACAGTAGTTGAAATCCTTTATACTACTGAGAACTCAGAAACTTTTTGCATTTTTAAAAATACCTGTGTTGCCAGAGCAAAAATACCTGTTTTGCATTGTTATGTGACTTTCAAGCCTGATTTTGTTCCAGCAAATCATTTATTTGAGTTGTTACTGGTGAAGGAGGAACTCTTCAGGAACTGTTTAGCAGATTTATGAATTTTCTATAACAGTAAACTTTAATAAAAATGGATAAAATCAAGACATGCCATTCTCTCATTAAGTCTAAATACGTAGTAGTATAAGAAGATTAAAACACAAGGATATTTTTGTAAATTTTCCCTGAAATTCCTTTAAACTACTAAGAATATTGGGACATTTTTGCATTTTAAAAATACCTGTGTTGCCGTATTGTGTTAACATGTGACTCAATCCTGACACGATGCCATGCAGCATAATCTTGTGCAAGAACACTGAAATTCATCATATACAAGGTACAAATAGGTGCTTGCATGTAGATGTATTTTTCTGTGAAACTGAAAATAAGATCGTCCTACTGTTGCTACTGAATAAAAACAGACCCTAATTTAAAGCTGTTACGGTGGGCAAGATCCCTTGTAGGACCACTAGGGGGCTTTCCGCAGGGGTTGTCCTGTCATGTCTGTTTTTGTTTATGTATGTCATGTGTCAGTTTTAGCCCCGCCTTATCCTAATGTGTTCCTGCCTCTGTTCACCTGTTCCCAATGTTCCCTGTGGTTACTTTCCCTATTTATAGTGGTGTCTGTGTCTTGCTGAGTTGCTAGTCCTCGTTTGAAGTGCCGTGAGAAGTGTCGTGCATTTGTTCTATGTTTAATGTTCTTCTGTTAATAAACCCCGTCGACGTCTACCCTCGCGTTTAGTCGTAACAAAAGCTTTTTCAAATGGAATTTGATTTGAGATTTGTGGTCTTAGTTGAAAAATGGCACATATACATGCAAGGTTCATAAATATTTACATTTACATTTACATTTCTGGCATTTGGCAGACGCTCTTATCCAGAGCGACGTACAAAAGTGCTTTAGTTCTCAGTCACTGAATACATTAACACTGGTTCAATAAGACACAAACTTGGGATACCATTAGCCTAAACACTGAGTTGGGTTGTTTTTTTTTTTTTTTTTTTTTTTTCTTAACTTTGCAACATAATACGTAAACTGGAAAAAATAAGAGCTAGTGTAAGTACTTCAGGAAAAGGAAAGGGAAAGGAAATATCATGACTAACTGTTGTTTTATATTTCTAAATGATTATTTTTCTGTATATGAGGGTTAAAACAATACAATATACAAACAAGTAAATAAGGCTTAAACAGAGATACAGAATTAAGAGTAAGGTAAGAAAAAAATTAACCTCAGGGAATATGGAGACATAAAATATGACACTAATTTAAAAAAAAAAAAAGAAGGTAAAAATACAAAGCTTGAGGTGTACCAAGAAACAGATGAGAAGCATGTTATAGGTGTCTACAATCAACAATTTTGGCCATATCAGCATTAGGGAAGAAGTCAAAAAAAGGCCCCGTAATTTTTCTCATTGAGCAAAAGTCAGGTGTGAGAGGGTCAAAAATGGTTGGATTTCTTCTACTACGAATTCTTCGTAAGGTAAGGACAGAACTCAATGACAACTATTGTATTCATCAAAAATGTTGACTTGGATAGGAATTTTTCAAGCAAATATAAATAGTATTAGTAATTAAAGACTTTTTCAAATGCAACACCTTCAAAGGAGAAATGAAGCATTGCCTTATATATAATGCATGGTGTTGCTACTACAGAGGATTTTGCGCCTAAAAGGAAAAATGAAGCATAAAAGATGCCCCACATGATTTTTTTTTTTCCAATTGATCTTATGCATGGAAGCTGATAGACTGCAGGTTCCTGAGAGCCAGAGGCAACAGGACATACAGTATCTCCAAAAAAAACAAAGAGGTTTTATTATCAGGCATGATGATAGAAAACATAGATAGCCTGACAACCTAGAAGCAATTTCACACTCATTATTGACAAAAATAGAAAGGCCAGATTGGGACTATACCGGAATCATAGACCTTGGTCCATAGATATATGGGTATTTTTTGAAAACATTTTGTTGCTGTGTATTAGCCTCCCGTCCATACAAAAACAACATTTCTCATCACTGAAAACAAACCATTAAGGTACAGACATCACAGAACACATAGAATCGGTGTGTAAACTTTCCATCAAGACATTTCTTCACTCTGGAAATGCATATTTTTACATGACAGGCTAATTTTCCACACTTCCTCTACAAATATGACTTAAATCTGTGACCCAACACAAAATTTTACTCCATACCAAAATCAAAAATCACAAAGTTTTATTCCTCACCAAACTAACTTGGCTTGATCTAAATAGCCCACTTCCTCATTAATCCTATTCTTGTAGAAGTCTTAAAATAAGCTTAATTAAGATGTACAAGCTTACAGATGGGATACAGAGATATCCATAAACAAAGCATCTTCAATTAATCTACCCAGACTATAGCACTATGCCTGTCAGATGTGATTAGAATTCTGATGGGTAAACACAATCTGTTCCACACACCAGAAAAATGGATGAAAAAAGATTAACCAAGTCTTAAATTTCAAATCTTATTCTCTCATATAAACAAAAGTCTAAAGTGTTAGGACAAAAGGGCTAGCTCTTAGTGACCTATCTAACTAAAGGAACGGCTAGCTAGTAGGCAAAAGGTTAGAAAGTGGAAAGAAAAATCACTTGGACTCTTTTCTCATGGATTTTGTAGTATTGTAAGAGTTGAGAAAACAAACTGAAAAGTTGAGAAAGAATAATCACAATTTAGCAGCTATTGGTAATGTCAAATATACATAAGATTTATACATAAGATTATTACACCTGGTGCTATTCCAAGTATGATATATCCAAATAGTGTGAAAACAGCCACACCCACTTATGGATTAAATCCAAATACAGATACATGAATTTACAGGAAGTAGATAAACATAAGGGTATTGTGTAATGGCCCTAATGGTAATGCTTCCATGACCATTTTAACAAGTTGAAAAAAGACACTAAAAACAAAACAAACCAGAATCCTAAACCATGAAACTGACCAAATAGGTATTTAAGTTGTCCAAGTACCATAACCTCAAGAAGAGATGCTGGCCTTAGTCAGAGTATCACCTGACACTACCACCACCCAATTTATTAACTGGACTAAAACATCAGGCCGAGGCAGCAGATAGTGCAAATGAAGTACTAATCTGCACTAATTATGAGCTCACACCATTAAATCCTGGTCCTCAATCCAGTATAGTTCCACTGATACCCCTTGTA
>JAUCMX010000009.1:4454973-4547473 GCA_033459395.1 Hemibagrus guttatus | reverse complement strand
AAACAACATGATGCAACATGAAGCCACCCTTGTGCTTCACAGCTAGCTGGTTTTTCCTCTTTACATACATTTAAAAAAAAAAGCTGGTTCAAATTATTTCATTAAATTTTTTCATTCATTTTCCCGAATTTGGTCACATTTAATGGGCTATCCCAAAATGGCCACATACCATTATATGTCTCTTGCTTTTTATGCTACATCCTAGAGCAATTAACAGCAAAAATACAGCTTTAAAATTCTTTATTAATTATCCTGTGGTTTTATACTATCCCATCCCATCCTATCCTATCCTATCCTATCCTATCCTATCCTATCCTATCCTATCCTATCCTATCACTGGTTGAGAGACCTCAGTCAGTCCGGATCGGGAACAGCCTCTCCAGCACCACCACACTGAGCACTGGAGCCCCTCAAGGCTGTGTGCTCAGCCCATTGCTGTTCACTTGCTGACTCACAACTGTGCAGCAATGCACAGTTCGAACCACATCATCAAGTTCGCCGATGACATGACCGTGGTGGGTCTCATCAGCAAGAACGACGAGTCAGCATACAGAGAGGAGGTGCAACGACTAACCGCCTGGTGTAAAGCCAACAGCCTGGTATAAAGCCAACAGTCTGTCTCTGAACGTTGACAAGACTAAAGAGAGCACAGATTGACCATTCTCCGCTGTTCATCGACGGATCCCCGGTGGAGATCGTCAAGAGCACCAAATTCCTTGGTGTACATCTAGCGGAGAACTTCACCTGGTCACTCAACACCACCTCCATCACCAAGAAAGCCCAGCAGTGCCTCTACTTCCTGCGGAGGCTGAGGAAAGCCCATCTACCTCCACCGATCCTGACCATGTTCTACAGAGGGACCACTGAGAGTGTCCTGAGCAGCTGCATCACTGCCTGGTTTGGAAATTGCACCGTCTCGGATCGCAAGACCCTGCAGAGGATAGTGAAGACAGCCGAGAAGATCATTGGAGTCTCTCTCCCCTCTATCACGGACATGTACACTACACGCTGCATCTGCAAAGCAAACAGCATTGTGGACGACCGCACACACCCCTCACACACACTCTTCATTCTCCTGCCGTCTAGAAAGAGGTACCGAGCATTCGGGCCCTCACAACCTGACTGTGTAACAGTTTCTTTCCACAAGCCATCAGGCTCCTCAACACCCAGAACTGAACTATACCTGCCCTCTCTCTCTCTCACACACACACACACATACACACACACTTGTGTTCTTTTTGTACTTTGTCTTTGCACTGTTTGCACACTTTGCACTTTATGTAGCTAAAACAACTTCTGTCCTAGCTCTGTGTTGTTGTTTCTGTTTTTGTAATTACATGTTGTGTGTTGTTTTAATGCAGCACCAGGGTCCTGGAGAAACGTTGTCTCATTTCACTATGTACTGCGTCAGCTATATGTCGTTGGAATGACAATAAAAGCTTCTTGACTTGACCTATCCTATCTTATCCCATCCCATCCCATCCTATCCTATCCTCTCCTATCCTATTCTATCCTCACCCATCCCATCCCATCTTATCCTGTCCTGTCCCGTCCCGTCCCATCCTGTCCCATCCTGTCCCATCCAATCCCGTCCCGTCCTATCCTGTCCTGTCCTATCCAATCCTATCTTATCCTATCCCGTCCTATCCTATCCTATCCCATCTTGTCCCATCTTGTCCCATCCCATCCCATCCCATCCTATCCTGTCCTGTCCTGTCCCGTCCTGTCTTGTCTTATCCTATCTTATCCCATCCCATCCTATCCCATTCCATCCTATCTTATCCCATCCTATCCTATCCTATCCTATCCTATCCTATCCTATCCTATCCCATCCTTTCCTATCCCATGCTATCCCGTCCCATCCTATCCCATCTTATCCTATCCAATCCTATCCTATCCTATCCCGTCCCATCTTGTCCCATCCTATCCCGTCCCATCTTGTCCAGTCCCATCCCGTCCCATCCCATCCTATCCCATCTTATCCCATCTTATCCCATCCTATCCTATCCTATCTTATCCCATCCTATCCTATCCTATCCTATCCTATCCTATCCTATCCTATCCTATCCTATCCATCTTGTCCCATCTTGTCCCGTCCCGTCCCATCCTGTCATATCTAGTGTCATAGGGTTTCTTCCTCACATCACCTCATGGAATTTTTCCTCACCACCATTTCCTCTTAGTCATTAGAGATAAATGTTAAATGAAATGTTAAACTTTATAATTTTTTATTCTAAATTATTATATTCCTGTTAAGTTGCTTTGCAGCAATGTCCATTGTTAAAAGTGGCATACAAATAAAAAGTTCTCTCAAATAAAACGGCTCTAACAGGAGAGTTCTAGACACCATTAAAAATCTTCTAAGCTATGAACTATTCTTTTTTTAATTATTTGAAAGACTTATCCATAAATTCAATACACCTTGTCTGCACAAACCAAACAGATAATGCTCTTTCCTGTGTAAATATTATTCATTCATTAATCTTTAGTAATTGCTTTATCCTGGTCAGGATTGTGCTGAATCCCAGGAGTACCAGGTCTGTACATACAGTATACAGTAAAATACAGAGAAATAATCGTTGAAAATTATCCAAACTCTAAGCTCCAATCTTACATCTTACTCGTTTTCATTTGTTATGCAGTGTACATAAGTTCAATATTAAAATTCTATACTTGCAGAACTCTGGAGGATTACAGCACACGCCATATACATAATCTTGTCAGTTTGAAAGATCGTCTGCATGAAAGCAGATGAAGGATGAGATTTGTTCTTCAATTGTTCTTATTTGCCAGAACGTGGGAGGACTGTGAGTAATCATATGCCAGAAAAAGAGTGCAAAACATTAAAGTGCACAGTTTAAGGGTTGTGTGAAGAAGTCACGGAGGTTGTGTGATGATTGAAGTGTGCTACGGCCGGAGCTCTGTGTCTCTGTTAGGAAGGTACTGTTTCTTTGTTGTTCTTTGACTTTGTAAGTATCAGTCTTTTACATGTTTTCTTTTATCTAATAGCTTTGACATGACTTTTTGCTTGCTAATTTTCATCCAAATTACATAAATACGATCACACATCTCCGAAATCATGATGTGACAGCAAATCTAAGCTTTAACACATTAATGTTATAAAACTTAACACCCATCAGTGTAATTCAATCACTTCATATTCATCACAACCTCTATTGTGATCACTAGCTATTAGCATTCAGGTAGTAGGCATCTTCAGAGTTATTATAATGCTGGCTACTCTTTCAGGGATTAGGAATAAAGCCTAAGCTCAAATTCTTTGGTTCCTTGGTGAGAGGTGCTGTAAAGGGGTGAGCAGGGGCATACTAAGGCCCTGTCCACATGAACGCGGGTTTTTTTTAAAACCGCAGGTTTTTTATGCGGTTTGTTGGTTCGTCCACACGCAAACGCAGCATCAGGTCACTGAAACCGAACATTTTTGAAAACTCCGGCCAGGGTGAAGATTTTTAAAAACCCCGGTTGCAGTGTTATCATGTAGATGGCGAAACCGGAGATTTTTGGCTTGTGACATCGGCGTACGCGCCGTCGTCTCCTTTGTTTGACGTTAGATTGTGCGCCGCTATCTCCTTTTTTAATTTTATTAAATGCTATTATTATAATAAAAACAATTTGACATTTGAAGCATTCCGTATTTGAACAATTCAAACAAAATAAGGCACAGAGCAGGTTTACAAAACATGTACACTATAGCAGGGTGCGATTTGTGGAAAAAACGGGGGGGGGGGGTGTTTTGAAAATAAGCTGATCTGCTGCTCTGAGTTCTCTTCATTTTGTGCTTATTTTGCTAGTTGTATTGTCACGCTGACATTGAGCATTAGTTGGTGCTTGGTGACATTTGGAAAAGCCGTGCATGGAAGGCCACTGGAAGAGGATCGCGGTATTGTCCTAGACGCGGCGCGGGAGCGTTGATAGTGAAACACCGGTTCAGGTTTTATTATTGTTTGCGCTAACAGCGTTTCACTTAGATATATTTTTAAAATATTTTAATATTTTATTTTTAGGCATCTTATATAATCTATTTTTGAATAAGCATTAATGACTATGTTGGGGGGGGGGGGGTTGGGGTAAATCACAACCTGCACTATAGTATCAATAGGATATTGTATGATCATGAACAGGTCAATCAACAGAGAGAAGGAGAAAACAATTAATATAAAAACAAAGCAAACAAAAAAGGGGGGCGGTGCTAGAGGATCTATTAAATCTTAATAATGTTTAATTCACGGCATATGTTAAGAAGTTTTATTCAATTTTTTATGCATTATCGTTAGTGAACGCTATCTCCTTTGTTTTCATGAAACAAGTGTGTGTTAGCCTAGCGGAACCGCTAATAACATTTTTCTCAGGCTTCTGATTGGCCAACATGGCTTTACGGTTGAGATTATATCGCCAGCTGTTGGTGTGGCATGCTTGTGTGGACGAGATTTTTTTTTTAAAACTAAGGAGGAAAAACTCTTAAACTTTTTAATACAGCTTATGAATATATTAAGTATTTTGTCTCTGAAAATGTTTTACTGTTTAGTTCAAGCAGTTATGTCATTTGAACTCCTGGGATGTGACTCGCTTTTAGACATGAACCAAATTTTAGCAACCTAAATATGTGAATTAAAGCAATATAAAGATTTATGCAGATATATCAATCTACAGAGCAATGACAGGAAAACAATATTGAAGGGAAATAAATAAAAAAACAAATCTGTACAAAGGTAAATTGAAAAGATTGGAGTTTTGTATCCACACACGCTCGGAAATAATCCGATTTTCGTCACATTAAGGCAGAAAATTGGATTTGTGTCACTTCAACCTGGTAATGTGAATGTAGCACTGAACCAGGAACTAGTTTTCTGCTACACTCAAGACCTTTAGATGCTCAAAATTACATAGAGTTAATTCTAACTAATTATATGTCTTTTCTGCATGCTTTCTTTGGTGATAACAATCAAAGATGTTTTTACTCTTCAAAATGTACAGCTCTTTGGGCTCAGAATAATGAATAATAATCTTTTAGGGTTCTCATGGGATTAAGAAATGCCTGGTTTACATGACAGCAGGAATTCACCATAACCTTTCCAAAAAAATGGAGTAATAAGGCTTGAAGCATGTTCTAGGTTTATCAAGACAATCCATAAGCTCAAGATATTGCAAGAAGAATGAAGGGCTAGCTTATATCACTTATCTGCATTAATGTGTGTTGCTTGGTTGGTAGATCTCCAAGATCTAAATCTGTTTGTGGATTAACTATATGATTAGCAAAGCCTTTGGGGAAAGATAGAGTATGTCAGACAAATCTGTATTTCATTTCACTGAAACTTACCAATATTTGGGCTCCATATATTATGTTGGAGAAATTTGATGAAAATATGCTCATATATTTCTCAGCCAATGCCCAAACCCCAGCCACTGGATGCAGTGCCGGTCCCAAGCCCGGAAAAATGGGAGGGTTGCATCAGGAAGGGCATCCGGCCCGTGTAAAACCTGTGCCCAAATCATTGTGCGGACCAGTTGGTCCTCTGTGGCGACCCCGGACAGGGAGCACAAAAGCAACTTCTTCATACTCATATATTTCTCACATATTCAACCATTTACTGGTTTTGAGATTTATCTAATGCCAAATAAATGCTTATGGCCATTTGTTTATGTCAAGGTTACTTTCCCATATATAGAAATAGATGTAGGTTTTTGATAATAACTACACTAAATCCTCAGCCTCAGCTCAACGTGCTCTGACTGTACCAGCAAACAGCAGTGAAGGATAAAAAAAAAATCCTATTGATGAGTCATAACTGAAATTTTAATACAAAGTGGTTTTGAGTTAAAATCATTTTGTCAATGATTTGGCCCATCAGTCAATCAAATCTTTAGAGGGCAATTGTTGCACTACGGTGCATGATCTCTGTGTGTTCCTTCTATTTCTCAAGTAAATTAAAAGAAAATATAAAATCATGCTGCCACATTCCACTGACCACAGGGTGAAATTCTCAGGTCCAATTTTAAAAATCCAAAGACTGGATTTTTGTGAGAAAAAAAAATCTGATCTTTTTGACATTAAGGCAATTTTTACCAGTAATGTAAAATTAAAGAACTTTAGCTTCTCAGGACTGCGAACACAAACAACCAAGACCATATGCCTTGTCCACAAGCCACCAATGGATAGATAATGTACATAATGAGAAAGAAGGAAGAGAGAGAGAGAGAGAGAGAGAGAGAGAGAGAGAGAGAGAGAGAGAGAGAGAGAGAGAGAGAGAGAGTGAGAGAGAGAGAGCCAGAAAGAGAGAGAGAGAGAGAGAGAGAGAGAGAGAGAGAGAGAGAGAGCGAGAGAGCGTGTGTGAGCGAGAGAGAGTGAGAGAGAGAGAGCCAGAAAGAGAGAGAGAGTGAGAGAGAGAGAGAGAGAGAGAGAAAAGAGAGAGAGAGAGAGAGAGAGAGAGTGTGAGCGAGAGAGAGTGAGAGAGATGAGAGCCAGAAGAAATAGAGCGAGAGAGAGAGAGAAGAAGAGAGAGAGAGAGAGAGAGAGATGCAGTGAGGAAAGAAAGAGATTGAAGAAAGATTGAGAATTTGAGGATGAGAGTAAGAGAGAGGAAAAGAAGTGCAAGAGCAGAAAATATAATGAGAGAGAGAGAGAGAGGGAGAGAGAGAGAGAGAGAATACCTGGAAACACACACAAAAAATTATTTTAACTACGTAATAAATTGATGTATTCTCTGATGTAAAATATTTGTCCTCTCACATTTCCGAGAAACTTAATAATAAAAGTTTTAGGTAAAAATAAATATTTCAGAAAGAATCAAGTAGTAATGCCATAGAAGGACCATATCTGGTTCCCCAAGGAGCCTTTCGGTAAATGGTTCCTAAAAGAACCCCTTTTTTATTAGCGCATTATGAAATATTTTTATAATCTAAGGAACCTTTTTCCACTACAAAGAGAGTGTTGTGTAATTGAAAGGTTTCATTCAGCAACAGTAGCTCGTCTGTTGGATCGGACCACACGGCCATCAATGGGCCTTGGCCATGTTGCCGGTTCCCCACTGTTCCTTCCTTGGACCACTTTTGATAGATACTGACCACTGCAGACCGGGAACACCTCACAAGAGCTGCAGTTTTGGAGATGCTCAGATCCAGGTCCCCTACAATTTGGCCCTTTGTCAAAGTCGCTCAAATCCTTACGCTTGTCCATTTTTCCTGCTTCTAACACATCAACTTTGAGGACAAAATGTTCACTTGCTGCCTAATATATCCCACCCACTAACAGGCGCCATGATGAGGAGATCATCAGTGTTATTCACTTCACCTCTCACTGCTCACAATGTGTATTCGGAAGTCCTAAAGTTCCTGTTCTTACGTATTTCTTTCACTGGTAGGAAAAAAGCAGACTAAATTAAAACATGTCTACATAAAAAAAGAGTTTAAATGTAGCTTGTATACTGTACAATGAAAACAAAATTTCATTTACAAAACAGGAAAGACAAAACAAGACTATAATTACACAAGACAATAAATACCAAGGATGGTTGTTGTGTGAGAAAAAATATCAGATCAGGGGAATTATGTTTGAGGCAAAAATAGTGTTTGCTTGTTGCCTCGTTCCAAATTGTTTACATGGCTTAATTACACTTAATTACAGTGTTGGATTATCAGATTGCTGGATTATTATGATGAAGAATTTTAAACAGCTATTCAATTGATTTAATTGGAAAGACATGATTTCTAATGCTTACTGTATGAAATAATTCAACATTAAAAAGAATGAAATATTGTACACTCATTCTATCGAGAATCCTCCAACGAAGTGTAGAACCCTCTTACAAAGATAAGAACCCTTAAAACTGACTATTTTTGTTCTTGTTGTTGTTGTTGTTATTAATGCTGGCATGGTATCCTCAAAGGTACATGTTTTGTACCTTTAATATCTGCTTCACACAGTGATATGGATATTGCGTACTTTTACGCGATGATTTAAGATACATAAATGAACCACAAACAGATTTTAGAGGAAATCTTAAAAGATACACCGTTCTGTGGACAAACAAAGAACACATAAAGTGACAAGGAAGGGTACGGTATAGTGCCTTTATTTTAAAGACTATCAAGTTTAAACTGTTATACATTACTCCCAGAATAAAAACGAGCAATAAACAGTTCATAAATTGATTCTGGGATGTTAGAGTAAAGAAAAGCACTTCTTGCAGTTTTCTAGCTTAAAGCTATATACTAGAAGGTACAAAGGTGTGCACTTGAAGGAACTGCCCCAGCTATAAGGATAGGTAAAGTTTGGATTTTAAATCATTAATTATTGGCTGGGTAACTTGTGAGTAAAAGTATTGGCACCCTCTGAGTACACATGCCTCTAATAGTATTGGCACCCTATCAACTCCCTCGCAACCAAAACTTTCGGTGCCCTATCTGACCACTCGCCCTCCAAAAGTTTCGGCTCACTGTTTGTCCGCTCAGGGACGAGTTTTGCCCCGGCAAGCACCACTCTAGTTTCTCAATTATTATTTATCAGTGTTACAAACCAGACATAGTGGTTAGCACATTTGCCTCACACCTCCAGGGTTGGGGGTTCGATTCCCGTCTCCACCATGTGTGTGTGGAGTTTGCATGTTCTCCCCGTGCCTCGGGGGTTTCCTCCGGGTACTCCAGTTTCCTCCCCCAGTCCAAAGACATGCATGGTAGGTTGATTGGCATCTCTAAATTGTCCGTAGTGTGTGATTGCGTGAGTGAATGAGAGTGTGTGTGTGCCCTGCGATGGGTTGGCACTCCGTCCAGGGTGTATCCTGCCTTGATGCCCTATGACGCCTGAGATAGGCACAGGCTCCCCGTGACCCGAGTGTAGTTCGGATAAGGGCAGACAATGAATGAATGACAAACCAGACATTTTACTGTGCAAAAAAAGATTTTGCAATTTTCTATCTGTAGCCTATTTAAAAAATATATAAATAAATCTCCATATAAATGCACTTTATAAACAAAAGCATCCCTCAAAGCATGAGAAACTATAAGAAAGTAAGCTTTCATTCCAAGTGTTTAGAATAATTCTGTTAATAATAACCAAAGCACAATAAAACAGACCTTATTACTAGATATGGACGGATGCTCCTGCATCCCAATAACAAAATGAAATGAGTTTGGAAATTTTTTTTTTTCATCGTGCATGATAAGTTTGTTGAGGAATAGAGCACAGTGAATAGGGAGTAGTTAAGAGGATTGGATTAGAAAAGATCTCACCTGAGACACCGCAGAAGAGCAGGCTGAAGACGCAGATGCGCATGCTGGAAGCTGCAAAAGCGATGAGAACTGGAGAAAAGGGGTAAAAAAGTCCGAGTGTAGGGAGTGTTGAGTGGTGATGATCGGGCTGAGTTTTAGTCCACTAGTAGTGATGATGATGATGATGATGATGATGATAAAAATAATAATAACAGTAATAACAGGGAAATCGTGCGTAACCAGGCGGAGGAGAGGAGAGGAGCTGAGAGGACGCTTGTGAATGCGCGAATGGATGACGGTGGCGCGGCACCGAAGGCGCCGAAAAACCCCACACACACACACACACACACACACACACACACACACACCGAAGAGAGAGAGAGAGAGAGAGAGAGAGAGAGAGCTTAATGTCTTCATGCCATTAGTACAGGTGTTAGTTAACCACGTTTCTGCTCAGCCTTGTTACTTTTAACCCTTTTAAGAGAGAATGCAGAACAAAAAAGAGAGATTGTGAGTTTTTATTTTCTGTGATGAAACTTTTATGTAAATTCATAAATGCATTCATTCTTGGATTCAATGTTTAAAGTGATTACAAAATAATAGTACTAATAATTTGGGGGGGGGATGGTGGCTTGGTGGTTAGCATGTTTGCCTCACACCTCCAGGGTTGGGGGTTCGATTCCCACTTCTGCATGTGTGTGTGGGAAGTTTGCATGTTCTTCCCGTGCCTCGGGGGTTTCCTCCGGGTACTCTGGTTTCCTCCCCCAGTCCAAAGACATGCATTGTAGGTTGATTGGCATCTCTAAATTGTCCGTAGTGTGAGTGAATGAGAGTGTGTGTGTGTGCCCTGCGATGAGTTGGCACCCCCCTCCAGGGTGTATCCTGCCTTGATGCCCAATGACGCCTGAGATAGGCACAGGCTCCCTGTGACCCGGGAATAGATCGGATAAGCGATACAGACAGACAATGTATTGTGACAAGTTCACATATAATGTGTAGTTGTCCTTGTGTTATATACAGACTCATAGTTGAAGTGTACCTATGATGAAAATTACAGGCCTCTCTCATCTTTTTAAGTGGGAGAACTTGCACAATTGGTGGCTGACTAAATACTTTTTTGCCCCACTGTACACACCCTCTGTGAAAATGAATTATCTATCTATCTATCTATCTATCTATCTATCTATCTATCTATCTATCTATCTATCTATCTATCTATCTATCTATCTATCTATTAAAGCAGTAAAACAGTTTGTGTGCTTTGCTCTGAGGAAGCGCTTCGTTTATGTAAAACTTCCAAAGAGTTTGTTGTTATGGAGGGGAAATGTTGACCACTGATATAACACACTAAACAGTGAGTCGAGAGGTGTTTAGTCATATTGAGATTCCGCAGATTTTATCGTGTTATAGATTTGATTTAATATGAATTAAATGAATAATTAACACATAAATCTATAAACACAAAAATATATATTTAAGAAATTCACTCCAAATTGAGCTGAGGTGCCTGCTGTTTGCTGTGATTATCTTGAAATGTCTCTAGAAATGCATGATTTAGAAAGGCACACTCCTGTGTGCAAAAGACCCCATAATCCACAGTGCAAGTCTGAACAGAAACCAAGCCATCAAATCCACAGTCAAGAGAAAGGATGTAAAGCAATTTCTAAAGCTTTAAATGCTTCAAAGGAAGAAGTTGGGAACCACAAGGACTCTTCCTAAAGCTGGTTGTTTGGCCAAACTCAGTAAGTGCGATAAAAGTGTCCTTGGTTAAGCGACCAAGAACCCAATTTAACAGAGCTACAGAAGTCCAAAGATTGGAGAACCTGTGGGAAGGACATCCATCTCAGACATACTCAATCAATAAGACCTTTATGGTAAAGTGGCTATGCATTTTCCTGACCTCTGAATAACAGATATACACTGATCTGGCATAACATTATGACCACCTGTCTAATAATGTGTTGGTCCTCCTTTTGCTGCCAAAACAGCCCTGACCTTGACACTGTGTATTCTGACGCCTTTCTATCAGAACCAACATTAAGTTCTTCATCAATTTAAGCAACAGTAGCTCGTCTGTTGGATCGGATCACACGGGCCAGCCTTCGCCCCCCACGTACATCAGTGAGCCTTGGCCGCGCATGACCCTGGTTCACCACTGTTCTTTCATTGGACCACTTTTGATAGATACTGACCACTGCAGACCGGGAACACCCCACAAGAGCTGCAGTTTTGTAGATGCTCTCATTCAGTCGTCTAGCCATCACAATTTGGCCCTTCGTCAAACTCGCTCAAATCCTTACACTTGGCCATTTTTCCTGCTTCTAACACATCAAATTTGAGGACAAAATGTTCACTTGCTGCCTAATATATCCCACCCACTAACAGGTGCCATGAGATCTTCTTCTTCTTCTTCTTTCGGCTTTTCCCTTCAGGGGTCGCCACAGCGAATCATCTCTCTCCACCTATCTTCTCCATCCTCAACACTTGCACCCACTAGCTTCATATCCTCATTTATTACATCCATATACCTCCTCTTTGGCCTTCCTCTTTGCCTCCTGCCTGGCAGCTCCATGTCCAACATTCTCCTACCAATATACTCACTCTCCCTCCTCTGAACATGTCCAAACCATCTTAATCTGTCCTCCCTAACTTTGTCATTTCTCCAAACGTCCAACATGAGCTGTCCCCCTGATGTGCTCCTAATCCTGTCCAACCTTATGGCTGAGGTTAACCTATGGAGGCTCAGAGTTTAAGGTGTTGGCCTGCTGATTGGAAAGGTTGTGAGTTCAAATCTCAAGCTGTCACTGCCCCGTCCTTAGGCAAAGCCCTTGCTCAGTTGTTTAAATGAGATAAATTTATCAGTGGTCCGCCAAATGTAAACATAGGCAGTCAAAGGGCTTTGAGTAAAAAGGTTGCTGGTCTGATGAGGCAAAATTCGACCTCTTTGAGCTGTAGCCAAACCAGTTACTGCATGTCCCTATCCAGTGAAGCATGGTGGTGGCAGCATTGTGCTATAGAGGTACTTCTCAGCTGCAGAGGAAGAGAAACTGGATAGTAATCTATATACTGTATATATATAGCATGTATATAATACAGTCCAATCAACTATAGTGATTCTATATGTAATATGTTCTTATCAGAATAATATCTTTTTTAATTTATGTCATTTAATATTTATTATATTTATCAGTGTTTCAGTGGTAGGTTTCTCGCATATCATGCAATTCCCAGCCAATGCCCAAACCCCAGCCACTGGATGCAGTGCCGGTCCCAAGCCCGGAAAAATGGGAGGGTTGCGTCAGGAAGGGCATCCGGCGTAAAACATTTGCCAAGTTGTTGTGCGGACCAGTTGGTCCGCTGTGGCGACCCCGAACAGGGAGCAGCCGAAAGCAACTTCTATATTTATCAGTGTTTATTAAAGATTTTTACATAGTTTCTCAATGAACTACATACAGAATGAAAAGTCCAATAAGAGATAAAGCTGTTTAAATACAGATACAGCTTCATTCCAGCTTTAAAAGATGGCACAGATCAGACTCAAGGGGAAAATTTAAATTCCAAAACATCATTTATCATCTAAGAGGGGAAAAAAATGTTTTGGGTGGGTAATAACTTTGCTGGCATGCTGACATCACTCAATAATGTGATTAATTTGCCTGGAGGAAGGCAGAAGGCTGTTTGAATGGCCATTCAGAGAGAAAGGAAAAGATTCCTTTGGGTCCTTCCTGTTTGCTTAAGCCTCAGGCCACAGAAAGTTATCCTAATGATTTGATGAAACGTTCTGTCAATCTTACCCGCAGTAAGCCTCTTCATGTTGCCCTCTCAGTTTTTTTTTAATTTTTTATTTTATTCCGCTTGCACAAATGACCCATGAAATTAATATTTTCCTCTTTTACCAGTTCAATTACATGTCCTTAGCTTGTTCTGGACTTGGCTTTTTCATATTTCCAAAACCTAGCTCTGTTTATTGCAGTGAGCTGCAAGTTGCAGCTAATCTCCACATGAACACATTTAGCAAGGACAGATTTAAGGTGACTGCATCAGTGAAGTGCTTCTAGGATGCCCTAAAATGGACCAGGGTTATGTTTTGGCACAATGTTGACACGTTATTTTGTGCAAATAATCGCTGTCGTTGAACTGTGTAGTAATAATTTTTTGGGTAGCGGACGCTGGAGATAAGAAGCCAAAAACACTGTGCAGATATAGTGTGACCTCTAACACACCCAGAATTTATCCCAAATTCAGTAAATGTTGAAAAACTGGAAAATATTTTCACTATATTATGTGGTGTGAATTATTGTGATGTTTTATTCCGTGTTGTGTTACGCTTATCGTGTTTGAGGACTTGATTGTAACATCAACCATGAAACAGAGAAGTACTATAGCAGTGATATGAAATAGATTTATCTGGAACATTTAAGAGAAAACTGTCTATTCAATTTCCAACCTAATGTACTCATACTGTACAGTGGCATTAAAAAAAATAAAAATCCTGGCTTTGTACAGTGCATTCATGAAGCCTCATGTTCGTGTAGCATTAATGATTGCTCGTTCATAGTACTAAGATCCTGGCCTTGTTTTCCTTTCACATCTTTTTTCCCCCAACTTTACATAGGGACAAATTGTGTAACAACCTAAAATTTAAGGTTAATAAATGTACTGCAATATAAAGCTGAAAGAATCCATCACCAACATGGCAAAGCACAAAGGCACCTCAGGAGTTTTCACTAGGGACGCAATTTGTGAACTTTTAAGTAAGGAGTGAAAAATAATGGGTGTAAAAGTAAAATACAGTGGTAATATGATGAAGTGGAGTCATTGTTACCAGCCCAAACTTGATTATTTTCCAAAATCAATGTTTATGGAACATTCAACACCCAGAACTGAACTGTACTGAACTCACACACACACTCACTCACGAGTTTGGTGTGGAGGAACTTGACTGGCCTGCACAGAGTCCTGACCTCAACCTGTTAGAACACCTTTGGGATGAATTAGAGTGGAGACTGCGAGCCAGGCCTTATCGTCCAACATCAGTGCCTGACCTCTCAAATACGCTTCTAGAGAAATGGTCAAAAATTCCCATAAACACACTCCTAAACCTTGTGGAAAGCCTTCCCAGAAGAGTTGAAGCTGTTATATGTAGCTCCTTTGTCTTGCACTGTTTGCACTAGGTTGCACTTTATGTGGCTGGGACAACTTACTTTCAGTCCTTAATGCTGTGCTGTTATGTAGCTCTGTGTTGTTTTATGTAGCACCATGGTCCTGGAGAAATGTTGTTTCATTTCACTATGTACTGCACCAGCTATATATAGTTGAAATGACAATAAAAGCTTGACTTGACTTGGAATTTTATATCACAACAATTTTCCAGGGGGGTACGGTGGCTTGGTGGTTAGCACGTTTGCCTCACACCTCTAGGGTTGGGGGATTCAAAGACATGCATTGTAGGTTGATTGGCATCTCTAAATTTTCTGTAGTATGTGTGAATGAGAGTGTGTGTGTGTGCCCTGCGATGGGCTGGCACTCCAGGGTGTATCCTGCCTTGATGCCCAATTACGCCTGAGACAGGCACAGGCTCCCCGTGACCCGTGAATAGATCGGATAAGCGGTAGACAATGAATGAATGAACAATTTTCCAATATTTGCAATTTTTTAAGGTATTAATGAAGTACCAAACAAGTTAGTTATATACAGTTGTTCTTACAGGCTCTCTTTTTCTCCCTCTACCCTTAAAATAATAAGACAAAAAAACACATTTTGTTCTTTCTCTGAAACAGCAGAAGGCATAATCTCCTGTGGTTCCCATTGTCAGGAACAGCTGGACAGTTCCCTGCCAGGCCTGGAGAGGGCGCTGGCAGGTGAATCTTGGAAGCCTGCTTGTCTGTGTGTTTCCCTGCCCATTGTTCTCATTCCTGATTGTGTCATCTGCATCCAATTAGCCCCAATGTTTAGCCCTATAAATAGGGATCCTTTTGTATCTGTCTTTGTGGGTCATTGTTCCATGTTCTAGGTTTTTGTTTCTGTATGTTAGGGTTTGTGTCATTAGTGTCATATCTAGTGTTTTAGTTAGTTTTCCCCATGTCTTGTGTTGGCAACCATGGAGGTCCGGGTACGAGCCCTACAAAGGGCGGGGCCGTCCGGACGTGACACACATGGTTCCCAAATGTTAAACAAATCATGACCATATAAACAAATCAACATTATCTTTTTTTCTTTCTTTCTTTTCTTTCTTTCTTTTATTTATTTACTTATTTATTTTTAAAAAATAGTATGTTCAGAGCTGCTATTATTAATAAATAAATAAATAAATAAACACTGCCTGACAAATCAGTTTGTGCTGTAATATAAATGAAAAATTGTATTTATTTGTATTTTTTTGGCTTACTCATTGGGGATAAATATAAATACATTTAAATATAAGTCTAATATTAATATCTTGAGCTTTTTGTACTATATTTCTTGCTACTATAAAGCTGCTTTGAGACAATGTCCATTGTTAAAAGCACTAATGAAATTGAATTGAAATGATAAATGTCCATAAAATTCACTGATCTACTCTAAGCAGCTCCAAACTATTAGCTACTATCCTAACTTCTTCTTCTTCTTTCGGCTTTTCCCCTCAGGGGTCGCCACAGCGAATCATCTCTCTCCACCTATCCCTATCTTCTGCATCCTCAACACTTGCACCCACTAGCTTCATATCCTCATTAATTCCATCCATAAGCTACTATCCTAACTATACTTGGAAAAATGACATATGTTCTGTAAAATATGTAAAAAAAAAAATATATATATATATATATATATATATGAAAAACAGAAAGTAAAGTGTGTAAAAATTGTCCTATGAAACTTAAACTACTTTACACAGAGACTCATGGGGAAGAACTTCTCGAAAAAAGTTGAAATTGAAACATAGGAAGTTTACATCTTAGATGCAATTAGACTGCTTAGCTGTCAGGTTATCAACACTGAATAATATTCTGTTCAATTCCCTTGCCACTACTCAACCATGCACTCTGATAAATTAACTAGTGAAGCAGAATATAGGTTACCACTGCAAGGAAAATCTCTATGGAAATTGAAAGATTTATCACTCTGAACGTAAGGCTCACATGGCTTATGAAATGGACTAAACTGACTGATGTATCAGTCATGGAGGATCAAGGTTAGATCTTGATCTCTCACCTGGTTTCAACTTACAGTATATTATAGAATCCAGCCAGGCACACCAATAACGTAGAGGATCTTTAAAAAAGAGATTCAGAAAGCAGAAAGAAGACACAGAAACAAACAAACAAACAAAAAAGAAAGTTATAGTAAGTATGAATACAAGAGAGAAAAGCGAGGGTTTTTGAACGCTTGCTAACTTGATAAGCATATTAAGTCCAGAAAGAAAAGTTTGTAAGGGGACGACTTGTTATATCTTGGATAACTTAACTGATTCCTGATTGCAGGCTTCACAGTCATCCCACATCATTAAGGTGGTTTTCACACTGGGAAGATTTGCCATGATCCAAACCTGAGTGCGATTGATTCCATTGCTCACAGCAGCACTGGTCTGGTTTCAGACTCACTGATTCTATCAAACTCTCGTGTGTTTGTGTTCATCTTACATCATGGAGAACACAGTTTATGCAACTCACTGTATTTATTTATTTATTTTTTAATGATTATTTTGGTGGTTCTACCCACAGTAAGGCACCTCACTTGCCTCTTCTGCCTCTTCCCCACGACGTTCTCCTGTCACTCATGGTACACGTGTGTTGTGGAAAACTAATAATGTCAGCTAAAACACACACAGGTTACTTTAATTCCTGAACAAGTTTAAATCTGAGTACTGCCCCCTACACAACGCCTCCTCACACCACCTCCTACAGCAGGGTTGTCCAATCTTATCCACAAAGGGCCAGTGTGGGTGCGGGTTTTCATTCCAATCAAGCAGAAGCCACACCTGATTACACCTGTTTAATCAACTGATCTTGGCTTTCAGTAGAATCAGGTGTGGCTTTGGCTTGCTACCTGCACCCACACTGCCCCTTTGCTGATAAGATTAGGACATCCCTGTCCTACAGGTTGTCATGGGTCTGGTACCATTCTGCCCTTTTCAGTCCACATGACTGGGAGATATTCTGGGAGATTCCCCACTCACCAACATGAACAGCACTG
This sequence comes from Hemibagrus guttatus, assembly GCA_033459395.1. Classification (NCBI taxonomy): domain Eukaryota; kingdom Metazoa; phylum Chordata; class Actinopteri; order Siluriformes; family Bagridae; genus Hemibagrus; species Hemibagrus guttatus. The sequence continues at coordinate 4,530,079 of JAUCMX010000009.1, read as the reverse complement.
TAAGAACAGTGGAGTCATTCAGGTTCCTGGGCACCACCATCTCTCAGGACATGAAGTGGGATGCTCACATAGACTCCATTGCTCAAAAGGCCCAGGAAAGGTTGTACTTCCTTCACCAACTGATGAAATTTAACCTGCCACAGGAGCTGCTGAAACAGTTCTACTCTGCCATCATTGAGTCTGTCCTGTGTTCATCCATAAATGTCTGGTGTGTTCAGCTTCAACTACCAAATCAGACATCAAGAGACTACAATGGTCAGTCAGGACTGCTGAGAGGATTATTGATTCCCCCTGCCCAACTTCCAAGATCTTTACATCTCCAGAGTGAGGAAAAGGGCTAAGAAAATCCCTTTGGACCCCTCACACCCAGCCCACTCTCTCTTCAAATTGTTACCTTCTGGTCGGCGCTAAGGGCACTGACCACCAGAACAGCCAGACACAAGAACAGTTTTTCCCACAGGCTATGTTCAGCCTGAATAATTCAAACTTATTTATCCATAGAATCCAGAAATTGTACATTCATAAACTACACACTTGTAAATAACATATCTGCACACTCGTACATCTGTACATTCTTTTAAACAATTAATTTTCCTACTTCTGTATATAGTGCATTATTTAATTTTCAGTTTTTCTTATATTAGTGTTATAGTCCATCCCTACTGTGTAATTCCTATGTATGTCTGCACTATCATGTGTATTTGCACTATGTCCGTACTTTCTTCTGCACTGGAGCTCCTGTCGCCAAGTCAGATTTCTTGTGTGTGTAAACATACTTGGTAATAAAGTTCTTTCTGACTTCTGAGATCATGCTGTTTTAGACTAAACTGCCCATGTGAAAGCCCAAAGATAAATGAATAAAATTCATACAATATTCTTTCATTTAATTTATGGAGCCTCCTGGTGGTCCAGTGGCAGGATCCTGTGTTCTCATTGCCGTGGCTCGGGTTTGATTCCCAGTCAGGGAGCTAACCCAGCCACTGTAGAGTTAACTCTCAGTGCCGGTTCCAAGCCCAGGTAAAACGGGAGGGTTACATCAGGAAGGACGTCCGATGTACAACTTGGGATGAACAGATAAATGCAAATGAAGGTATATTTAAGAAAGAAAGAAAGAAACAAACAAAGAAACAAAGAATGAAAGTAAAGATGAAAGAAAGAAAGAAAGAAAGAAAGAAAGAAAGAAAGAAAGAAAGAAAGAAAGAAAGAAAGAAAGAAAGAAAGAAAGAAACAAACAAACAAACAAACAAACAAACAAAGAATGAAAGTAAAGATGAAAGAAAGAAAGAAAGAAAGAAAGAAAGAAAGAAAGAAACAAAGAATGAAAGTAAAGATGAAAAAAAGAAAGAAAGAAAGAAAGAAAGAAAGAAAGAGAAAGAAAGAAAGAAAAAGAAAGAAGGATGGAAGGAAAGAAGGAAATATGAATGGATCAGAATGTTCTAGATATCTAACACTAACATAGCTTTCTGAACAGTAAAGGTATGAGATGTACAATTTGGGATGAACAGATAAATGCAAATGAAGGTATATTTAAGAAAGAAAGAAAGAAAGAAAGAAAGATAGAAAGAAAGAAAGAAAGAAAGAAAGAAAGAAAGAAAGAAAGAAAGAAACAAACAAACAAACAAACAAAGAAACAAAGAATGAAAGTAAAGATGAAAGAAAGAAAGAAACAAACAAACAAAGAAACAAAGAATGAAAGTAAAGATGAAAAAAAGAAAGAAAGAAAGAAAGAGAAAGAAAGAAAGAAAAAGAAAGAAGGATGGAAGGAAAGAAGGAAATATGAATGGATCAGAATGTTCTAGATATCTAACACTAACATAGCTTTCTGAACAGTAAAGGTATGAGATGTACAATTTGGGATGAACAGATAAATGCAAATGAAGGTATATTTAAGAAAGAAAGAGAGAAAGAAAGAAAGAAAGAAAGAAAGAAAGAAAGAAAGAAAGAAAGAAAGAATGATCTAGATATTTAACACTAACAGTTTTCTGTACTTTGTATAGTGAAGGTATGAGATGTACAACTTGGGACGAACAGATAAATGCAAATGTAGGTATATTTAAAAAAGAAAGAAAGAAAGAAGACCAGAATGTTCTAGATATCTAACACAGTTTTCTGTAGTTTGTACAGTGAAGGTATGAGATGTACAACTTGGGATGAACAAGTAAATGTGAACGTAGGTATATTTATAAAAAAAAAGAAAGAAAGAAAGAAAGAAAAATGGATCTGAACGTTTTAGATATCTAACAGAAAGCAGTTTTCTATATTTTTGCAGTGACGGTATAAGATGCAGAACTTGGGATGAACAGATAAATACAAATGTAGGTATATTTCTAAAAGAAAGAAAGAAAGAAAGAAAGAAAGAAAGAAAGCCGTCAAATATATACAGCTTCTACACAATCAGCATCCCTTTTAATTCAGTTGATCAGTCACAGTCCAGTACTACTGACAGTACTAGAGAAAAATTCACATCAATTTCAAGTAAATTCTGACAAAAAATTCCTTCTAGGTATATTACAAAGTTTGTCTGCTGATTCAGTATCACCAATCTACATAAATGTGTCCAGCCTCAGGCAGATTTAAGCAGTGTGCGTTCCTATCAGCCATATTTTCCTGCTCTGACATACCTGGGGTAGATCTACCAAACTGAGCACACACAGGAAACACTGCATGCTCACTTACACACAGACAGACTGCACACTCTGCATCTGTAGCTTCATCTATTCCAGCCAGATGGTGTGGGCCTCCGGGTGAGATCGTTACCTCACTGAGATTTACATTTATTCAATCATTCAGACGCTTTTATCCAAAGTGACTTATGTATTAGGAAATACAAGAAAAGCAATAAACCAGATAAGGGGGAAAAGTTAGTTAGGTTAGTTAAGTAAGTGTTCAAGGAAGAGGATGGTCTTTTGCTTTTTGTTTTTTAAAGATAATGATGGATAGTGCAGTCTGGCTTGAGGTTCATTCCACCATTGAGGGACAGAAGGTTCTGGAAAGGGCCTTCATGTCTTGCAGAGGCAGCGTTCGTTACCTAGCCACGGGATACAAGACGGAACGTCTGCTGTTCCAGACAAGGTCCTGTATGTGAGCATCAAGGCCTTGAATTTGATGCAGGAAGACAGTGAAGGGAAATGAAGAGGGGTGTGACGTGGGTCCTTATGGGCTGGTCGACCCCAAGGTGTGCTGCTGCATTCTGAACCATCTGAAGGGGTTTGATGAAGCTGGCTGGGAAACTGGAGATGCTGTAGTCCAGTTTTGAGATGACAGCAGCCTGGAGTGGTAACTGTGTGGCATGATCAGTTAGAAAAGGTTGTATTTTATTGATATTAAACAGAATAAACCTGCAGGACCATGTATTTTTTTTTTTAAATGTGCTCTGTAAAGTACAAGTGGTCTTTTTTTATTTAGCCAATTTATTTAGCCTATAAATATAGCCAGTTTATTTAGCCAAGATTTTATTGGTCCAGATTATGCAACTCTGTTAGTTCTAGCTGGAATTGAAATGATAGATTTGTAATAATGCCCTTATTTTTGCCCCTACATTATTGTTTCTATAGTAACAACTCATTCACATGGACTTCACCTTGGATTCAGCATATAATCTAAGATTAATAATAAACATCCTTGTAATGTAATGTAAAGAAGAACATTACCATTGATATTCTGTGGAGATAATTATTTTTTTTTTTTAACACTTTTAGAAGACGTCTCCAGTTTGTAACAGTCAAAGACAAAAAGCTAACTCTGTTGTCCACCGAGTGAAAGTCTTCATGAAGAAACGTTTGTTTATTCAGATCACTTGATATTTTTGACTTATTGACATCAAGGGAGAGGAGAAAGTAAAGGCTGTAGAGGCAAAGACTGTTTATAGATGCTCTAACATAAGGCATAACAGGGAGTACACCGTCCTGTAGATGTTCCATAGTATTAAATGTAACTATAAATGTATAAAAAGTGCAACAATTAATAGATTAAAAAATGTATATGAGCGAATTGCTCTGGTTTAAAGAGAATAACATGCTGTTATAGGACAATAATTAACATTTGGGTGGCTTCTGATTATCTTCCTCTAATTCGCCTCTTTCTTTGAAGTATGTATGGGGTAAAATAAGCATTTCCACATACTGATTGTTTCTCTGAGTGTGGAGTAAAGCACTTGTGATGGTGCCGTGAGCACAAAAGGGGTAAGTGCTGCTCCGTCAAATTGATTTCCATCTGCTCATCTCTGCTCACGTGGTTTTAAAGCAGGAAACAATGCTGAAAAAGCAGATGGCTTTGGATTGCAATTAATACAAACAGTTTTGCACTCAAGTCTCTAGCAGTGAACAGTTCAACAAAACAGACTTCACGTTAAAAGTATAATGAATTCCCTAGTTAACTAATATGCCAATCAGTGGCGGACCGTGCATTTCACACCTAGGCCTTCAGTAGTGCTCTGTCTGAATCAACCCGCCCCTCAAAAACCAATTTATGATTATAAAAACAATCTTAATATGCAGAAATACAGTATAAAGAGTCGTTGCATCGCAGATAGATAACTCCTGTAGCCACAATAAATGCCTTTATTGAATAGACAAACCAGGGGTGAACAAGTTTCCTCCTACTGCAGCTACAGCCGCGACACACATAAAAAAACATCAATAATAACCTCATAAACTTGCAATATTATTTAGGAAAATGGCAACGTTTTACTCACCAAAAATTCGTATTATTTGTAAACAAAATCCATCCTCCTCTCTTTCCTCAAAAACAGTTCAATTACTCTGTTGTACAGATTATCCGTGCACTTCAGTTCCATCGCGATCCTATCCAATCAACGGGTCTGAATACGGTGACGTTGCCGTACGCCTGCTAGAGGGCGCTAGTGACACCAACTCAAAATCTGATTGGTTGAAGCAAAAGTTTCATCGACATTTATTTTGTGTTAGAGGGCCTGCAGAACGGATTGTGAAGGCCTCCGGGCAAACTTCTTTGACTTTGACCCTGCCTGGCAACAAATGATGGCTGAAATGTGATTGGTTAAATGCTTTAATACGAAATGAAGCTATGAAAGGAAGAATGAATAAGTATTCATGGACAAAATATAATTAACATCAGTTTGTGATTTTTTTAGGCCAGCAGAGAAGGCCTTGCAGGCCCTGACGGTCCGCCACTGATGCCAATATAACCTGAAACCTCTAACATTTTTGTACTGTATTAAGTGTATCCTGAATACCGACCTTCAAATGCACCATGAACAGAATATAAATAATTCATTATTCAGTCTACGCCATTATCTGTATTCCGTTACAGCTCGATCCTGACAGTATACAAGCTTTGTTTGTCTATGTCAAGTCATGCATGTTACACGCTGTATACAAACTATTACAAATCCAAAATGGCAGGCAAGATCAAGGTGAAGAATCAGGTGCAGGTCAATTAGCAAACATACTGTGGGCTTGACGAGAGCTCAGGAGATGAATCAGGTAAATAAAATCAAACAAATCAAGCAAACAAACAGAGTGAATGTCTTGGTGATGTCAAGACGTGAGGAGGTAAGGACTCAAACAGAGTGAAAGAAACTCTCTCTCTCACTCGCTCTCTCTCTCTCTCTCTCTCTCTCTCTCTCTCTCTCTCCTCTCTCTCTCTCTCTCTCTCGCTCTCTCTCTCTCTCTCTCTCTCTCTCTCGCTCTCTCTCTCTCTCTCTCTCTCTCTATAAGAAAGAACTGACTAGCTTTAATCAAGCAAACCAGTACATTTAAAAGACAAAAACCTGTCCAAACCACATTTTATGTTGCCTTCTGAAGTCCATACCTTTTACCTTCCACATTCATCACTATAACACTATAACACTATAACTGACCCAACTTTAATCTCATCCCATCCTCACTGGCGCTTTTGTAATGTACACATTTAATTAATCCTTGGATCAGCGCAAAGTCAGAGCTTCAAGATCTTCTCAAGTGCTAAGATCCCATAGCAATTGCTTTAAGCTGAAGATAAGTGTGTAACATGAGTGCTCGTTCATATCTAAACTAAAAGATATGTTAAAAGCGCTGGCTATAGTGCACAAATAGATGTAAACTTCCAGTATCTTGTTACCATTTGAACTGACCACTGGCCAGTATCTATTAAAAGTGGTCCAAGGAAGGAACAGTGGTGAACCGGTGACAGGGTCATGGGTGGCCAAGGCTCATTGATGCACGTGGGGAGCGAAGGCTGAACCGTGTGGTCTGATCCAACAGACGAGCTACTGTTGCTCAAATTGCTGAAGAAGTTAATGCTGGTTCTGATAGAAAGGTGTCAGAATACATGGTGCATGACGGGTCAGGGCTGTTTTGGCAGCAAAAGGGGGACCAACACAATATTAGGCAGGTGTTCATAACGTTATACCTGGTCGGTGTATAGACCGTCACTGTTACTGACTCATTGTCGTTTGCTACTAAAAACAGATTTCATAGTCCATAATTATGAATCTATTTCAGGCCTGATGGTGAAACATCTATGAAGCAGGACGTTTTTTACCATTTAATTGATTATACCTAATGAAACAAAACATTGATTCGTTTAGGCTTCCTTTAATCTGCAGTCATTTGAAATACATTGAAATACATTTTTGGGGGAAAAAACATAAATTAGGTATGAGATTGCATACAAAGTCCCATTTTAAACCATCGCTTCTTGGCTAAACTTATCACAAAAGAGGTGTGCAGAAGGTTTTTGACTTCTTCAACCCAGATAATGGATGTTAAAAAATAGTAATAATGCCTTTAGGCGAGTCTGTAAGAAAGCCAAAAAATCAAAACACATGTCAAAGAAAAGAAAATAGTAGTCCTTAACAAACCATTTTAGATTTGAAAGAAATATTCTTGAAATAAAATGATACACATTCCCATATGTTTGAGCTGTAAATAACACCCTCTTCACAATGGGAGCAGAGATGGGTGAAAAATAAGCTTTCTGAATAGCACAGTCAGAAGCTTTCATTACAGATGAATACCATAGCTATTATGTTGGATAAAACATCATGATATTGAATCCTCCTATAGTCATATTTTTCACACTGGACATCAGTTCCAGCCTTCTGGACATTTCTGTTTTTCATCAATAATATCTATGGATTTTTGGTGCACAGAAACTAAATCTTTGGCATTTATGAAAAATGATTTTTTAAATGATTTTTTAAATGATGATAATTATGATATGACTGCTACGGCTTCTGCAATGAGAACTGTATTATTATTCCATGTTTATTTAATATTCCTCTAATAATTATAGATTACAATATCATTTGTTCTGTGGCTGGAGTATGAAGAGGATGCACATGGACTTATTCCTATAGATAATAATAAAGACCTTATTGAATAGTGGATTATTATATGCATGTCAATGGTAATAATGGTAGAAAGGAACAATAATAATGGTAGAAAGCTTTACTACACACTCAGAGAGACAAGATGCGTATAGGTTTAGAGGCAAATTTCTATTATGTATTTATACATGCCAATGAATTAAATCCTACTTCTAATTAAAATTCTACTGTCAGATTTCAGCTAGAGGATATGGCTAATTTTGTGAAATTGCAGAAACCTTGGCTTCATGGAGTTAAATAATGAAGACTACAGTAGGGGAAAAAAGAAAGAGGGTGTTATGTTACTGTGGAAGAGTTTTTTCCTACAAAAGCCCTTCAGCTAAGCAAAAGGATTCCAATTAGTGTTCAGAACTCAGGCCCACTCTCAATCAAGGGCAAAGACTGAAGACTTATTTGTCAGACATTGTGTTAAAAATCTTCCTTTGGGGAAAAGGTACAGATCTGGATGGATTATGGATATGGAGAGCTATAGGAAATTGGGCTGTTTTGATTCTGTCACTCCATCTCACCTGCAATATCATGCCCAAGTTATGTTCTGGTCAAAAATTTATACTGTTATAGCTAGACCTGCTGGAGTCCCTGCTTGTACGTTTTACACCATTGTCGGATAGCAAGACGTCTAATAATCTGTTCCCTCTCTCTCTCTCTCTCTCTCTCTCTCTCTCTCTCTCTCTACCCCAGCTTGTAGCCATATGTTTATGACCAAGCATCAACCTAGCTTCAGTAGACAATCTCACCAGGATATTATTCATTTTTCAGTCTTGTTCCTGTCAAGATTTTCTTCCTCATGTCATCCAAAAGTTTTTTTGTTTTGTTTTTTCTCACCACTCACTCACACTGGGCTGCTCAGTGCTTAGTTTGGACCTAAATCTACATGTGAATTTCTTTAAAACTGCTTTGTATTGATGTCTATTGTTGAAATACAATACAAATAATCGAAATAAATTGAAAAATATCATTGTGTAAAGAAAGGTAGGCCGGTAAGTAAACATTTTCCTTGAAAATATATTTCAAAGTCCATCCATTTAACCGATCACAATTTCTGCCAAGTAGTTAACCACATTCTAGGGTGAATTTGCAGAGACCAGATGAGGAAGACCAAAAATAAGATGAAGAAGACTTGTTTTTGAGGACAAAATATGGTGTCAGCTATTATGCAATGATATTATTTCTTGTCTTTCCAGCAATGAGGCTATTCACTTGTTCATGTTTCAGCATGAATTCATTTGTTGTTAGCTATTTGATTAAACCATGGATGGATGACACAACCAGGCTATATTTAGAGACAACACTAGGCTCTAATTGTGTAACCCTAAGAGATCCTCAAAATAGATTAAGGACACAGTGAATGTGTGTGCACAAGGCAGATTTGGCTTATACATGGCCTAATAAGATAAGAATTTTGCATGCCATTCAACACATTCAATAAATGCTCAGACGTGATATAAAGGAAATAATTAATTAAATCCTTTTCTTACCTGTTCTTTTTCATTTAAAGTTAAACTTAAGCATATAAATGGAATTCACTAGATAATAGTATTATTAGAATTAAATACGTTAAATAAAACACTCGGGCCGTGTGCGTAGCAGCACCGCCGCGGTTAGCGATGTGTTGTTCTGCTCTACTTGTGTGTAGCAAACATACCCACGGAGATAGGAAAGCGTACAAATTGGATGCCATGGAGATATCTGGCCCATTCATATGAGATGTTTTGGCAGCTGTAGCAGTGATAGCAGTGTTTATGAATATGATTTTTATAAAGTAACACGGTTCAGTTGAAAGATCATTATGGAACAACTGTGATTGTGTTTTTGTTTTTTTTCTACTTTCTTTGTGTAGATTTTTTACTTACAACTTATTAAGTCTGAGTTGAACTTACTTTTAGAGTTGTAAAGTTTTAAAGTATTGCACCAAGGAAGAACAACTGAATTTATGTCACTTGCAAATAACTCTGAGTATACCCATGTTTGGAGTTGTTTTTGCAATATTTGATTGTTCTACTATGTATGTACAGTTGTGCTCAAAAGTTTGCATACCCTGAAAGAAATTGCCAAACATCGTGGTCACGTGAAGTCATTAATTATCACATAGTTGTTTGACTCCTTTTTAAAACCTAATGATAACTGAAATCACCCAAACCACCCTGATCAAAAATTTACATATCCTTGAATGTTTGGCCACATTATAAACACACAGGTTGACACACAGAGGTTTAAATGGCTATTAAAGGAAGGTTTTTACACCTGTGACTCATTGTAATTGTAATTAGTGTCTGTGCATAAATAGTCAGTGAGTTTCTCAGCTCATGAGGTGATACACTGACCTGGCTGGATACTGCACCATGGGGAAGACAAAAGAACTGCCAATGGACCTGCGTAATAAGGTAGTTAAACTTTAAAAAGCAGGAAAAGGATATAAAAAGATCTCTCATCACTTGAAAATGCCAGTCATAACTGTTCAAACTCTGATAAAGAGGTGAAAAATAAGAGTTTCTGTTGATACTAAGCCACAGTCAGGTAGACCAAGAAAGATTTCACCCACTACTGCCAGGAAAATTGTTCGGGACGCAAAGAAAAACCCACAAACAACTTCAAGGGAGAAATCCAGGCTGCTCTGGAAAGTGGTGTTGTTGTTTCAAGGAATATAATAAGGAGGTACTTGAACACAAATGACCTGCATGGTCGAGTTGCCAGGAGAAAGCCGTTACTGAGCCCATGCCACAAAAAGACCTGCTTTCAGTACGCCAGACAACATCTAGACAAGCGTCACAGCTTCTGGAGCACAGACATTTGGAGTAATGAGACCAAAATTTAACTTTATAGTCACAACCGTTAACGCTATATTTGGAGAGAAGTCAACAAGACATATGGTGAGAAGTACACCATCTCCACTGTAAAGCATGGTGGTGGATCTCCGATGTTTTAGGGCTGTGTGAGCTCCAGTGGCACAGAGAAGTCAGTCGAAATTGATGGCAAGATGAATGCAGAACGTTATCAGAAAATACTGGCAAACAGTTTGCAGCCTGCAGCATGAAAGCTCCAATTGGGACGCTCTTGGATGTTCCAACATGACACTGATCCAAAGCACAAGGCCAAGTTAACCCTCCAATGGCTACAGCAAAAAAAGGTGAAGGTTCTGGAGTGGCCATCACAATCTCCTTACCCTCAATATCATTGATCCACTTTGGGGAGATCTCAAACGTGCAGTTTGTGCAAGACAACCAAAAAAATTACAGGAACTGGAGGCATTTTGACAAGAAGAATGGGCAGCTATACCACCCAAAAGAATTAAGGACCTTATGCACAATTATTACAAAAGACTGCATGCCATCATTGATGCTAAAGGGGGCAATACACGATATTAAGAACTAAAGGTATACAAGCTTTTGAACAGGGATTATTTCCTCATTTTCTTTATTGTCATGTTTTGTTTGATGATTGTGCCATTCTGTTATGCCTTACATATGAACTTGAGTCCTATAAAAAATCAAATTAATTTGTTTTGCCTTCTCACTCATGTTTTCTATAGAAAATGGTACACATCTTGCAAATTCTCCCAAGATATGCAAACTTTTAGCACATCTGTATTTTTATGCTATTTATTGTTGATGTGTCTTTTACTGCCTTCTTGGCCAGGTCACTCTTGTAAAGAAATTTAATCTCAATGATTTTTATCCTGGTTAAATAAAGTTTACTTACTTACCATCCTTAGAGCAACTCAGAAAAAAATCAAAAAATTAATTTCACCAGCCTTTATTAGAGCTTTGACTGGATTTATCTTCAGTGGTCAAACAGGACCAAAATTGACTAAAAACTGATGTTTCTGTTTGATTGACCAGATACTGATAGGAGCATATGAAAGCTCATATTAAAAAAGCCTTAAACCCACAACATCATCAAGGACGACTGTTGTGGGATTCCATGGGCCTGAATGATCATGAATATAAATTAAGTTGTATCCTAAATTCTGGTTGGCTCTGCTAGGAGGATAAAGCATTTTTGTAGTCGTATTAAAAAGAATCAACGATTGTTCAAGTTTCAAGAAACTATACCTGTGGAAATGCCTAACCCTGGAAACCAGTTTTTTGAAGCAATATTAAATTGAAATGAAACTCTACATTATTCCATTATGCCTAGGATCAGCATATTACTCATTGCGTATACGGTATATTTTAAATATGTATTTTTGTGTCATTTAAAAAGGAATGCTGATAACTCTGGAGTTGACTACACACACTAATATACAGCTTTAAACATCCCAAATGCATTATTCAGTTCTACACAAGTATAGCATTTCTCTTTAGAAATTGATTTAAAAAAAGAAATAATAGTTCCCTCATTACCATATACCCATGTAGCAGGAATCAAGCTGGCAATGAAAATGTCAGCTGCTTTACATGGAACAAATCTTCAGGTATTTTTTTTCTCTGAAAAGCTGAAAATAGGTTTCCATTAAATAGAGTCAGAGGAGAGAGAAGAATCGTTTCCACAGCTGGCAATTTGCACATTTTAATTCATACAGTGAACATACTTATTTTGAGGGCTTTGGCTTTTTTTTTAAGCTTAAATATCTTTCCTAGTGAAGCAGATAAAGTAAACGCACCCAGCCAGCTATTAGTGCAAATGAAAATCTAGGATTAAACTTAGTATTCAAGTAAAGTTGTTTCCCCTAACATAAAATTTGCTGATGTTTTAATAGTAATACAAAAAAGCTGTGATCTCTCACTGCTCTTAATGTTCAAATAAAATAATTGCAATGGTCGCATCTTTTCTTTTGACACTAACTATTTTGAGGTAGAAAAGGCACACAATATACATGTATCAAGGTTAATAATCACAGGATCAAACTGCAGGAACTGCTTTGTTCCTAACTAGATTCCGTCAGTAAGACAAGAATACATCACTGCCTGTGTTGTTTGGCATCCAGTTGCAGGGTTATAACTGGACTGTACCACAAAACTCAGAGGGCACACTGGTACAAGTAGTAGAACCAGCATTTAGTTTTGTCACATATACAAAACATTTCAATTCTTTTCTTCACATAGCCCAGTTTTACATTTATAGCAATTGGCAGACCCCCTTATCCAGAGCAACTTATATTTATTAAATTCTTTATATAAAGCAGTTGAAGGTTAAGGGCCTTGCTCAAGGGCCCTACAGTGGCTAGGATTTGAACTCACAACCTTCTGAGCAGTATGCCAACACCTTAACTGCTGAGCTACCACTTCCTTCACTTCCCAGCTTGTTAGCTAGCTGAGGTCTGAGCACAAGGTCAACCATGATACACCACCCCCTGAGTAGGTAAAGCTAAAGGCCTTGCTCAAGGGCCCAACAGCTTGGCAGCGGGCTTGAACCCTGGACCTTCTGAATTTTGGATGCAGTTGCATCCTCAACAAGTGCTGGTAGCACATGATGCTGTGCTATTGACAAGCATTACATCAACTGTACTTTGATGTGACGGGGCTGCTAGCGTACCTAGGATAGGTAGAGGCATCATGAACCAGTTTTGGAGGATCTGCCATGTTTAAAAAGTTAAGACCTCTGCCTAATACTGAACAAATTCCCTGGACCACACTGTCAACTGGTAGAGTCTGATATAAATGGCCCAAAGGGGTTATGGACTGGAGGCAAACTGTAGTATGTACTGTAGTTTGGACCATTTTTCTAGTGTAAGCACTGTCCACTGAGCAGTGTGTTTGGCTATAGAACACTGTATTGTTAGTCCAAGTTCTTCAAAAGCGTACTTTACAAGATTCTAGTAGTGGTGGTGGAGGGGCTGATTTTAAGGGTCACCCAACAAACCTGACACAGAATGCAGCTGTGTGACTTGTTTTCAACCTTTTAAAGTTTCCCATGCCACCCCATTGCTATGCTCCCTCCACTGGCTTTCGGGCACTGCCTACATCAAATTTAACACTGATGCCTGCCTACAAAGTCAAAAACAGACCTGCACCCTCTTACCTCTAACCACATATCAATCCCTGCACTGCACCATGCTTCCTCCCTCTGATCCTTCAGCACTGCTTGACTGGTCCCACCATCTCTCAGGGTACCAGGAAGATATGCATCAAGACCCTTCTCTTCTTTCTTTCTGGTACCAAAGAGGTGGAATGAACTTTCCCCTAGATGTCTGAACAGCTGAGTCACTGACTGTCATCGAACAACATCTAAAGACCTACCTCTTGAAGTAAACAAATAAAAGTTTAAAAGTCCCAACAGAGTTTTAAGACTGATGGTATTCTTAGTCTTACTTCTTACCTTGTGAATCAGTATTGATGTATTCACTGATGTAGACTTCAAAGGCACTTCTGTAAGTCACTCTGGATAAGGGCGTCTGCTAAATGCTGTACATGTAAACGCTGTATGGGGTTGCTTAGTGGTTAAGGCATTGGACTACTGATTGAAAGGTTGTCAGTTTAAGTTCCAGGTCCCCCAAGCCGGGCCCCTGAGCAAGGCCCCTAACCCTCAATTGCTTAGTTATATAAACTGAGATAAATTGTAAGTCACTCTGAATAAGAGCATCTTCCAACTGCCAGGAATGTAAATGTACCAGGCACAATACATCTTACTTGAAGTGACTTCTGAGGACATGTCAACATAGTCATTCCACAAGGAAATTCCACAAGGGGTGAGAATGATGGCTGGCGACTGAACTGCAAGGAGGTTCCTTTGAGAAGCTTTCAAATTACAGGCTTTCAGCTGAGCCATATCTGTTGCCAATTCATGTAGAGGACAAGTCAGGCCAGCTTTGGATGATGTGCTCTTTGGTGGTCTGGCCTTGGTGTTTGCAATCAGAAAGCTTAGGTTCACAGGCTTGGGACTAATTTAGCTCTGAGCAGGGGCTGACTATTGGTGTTAGCATTGGTATTCCCATGTTTGAACAGGGATTCAAGTCTGTTAGCTGTACATCATGTAAACATTAGTATTCCCATGGGGGAAAACCAAGTCAAATACAGCTTCCTTGAAATGGTACAGAAAATTTTCAGAAAATTAGCATATGGCTGATGCCTATCTTTGTGTTTCACGGGACAGCATGGCTGAGATAAATGACTAGCTAAGTGAAGGACTGAGAGAACCTTGCAGTAGTGCTCCTAATATAAGCCAAGAATAATACAAGGTTATTATTAGCTTCGGAGGTTGGCTTCTCAAGTGCACAGTTCCACTGCATATATGTATAGACTATCATGTACAAATGAGAAGGAAAAAGTGAAATATTCTTGTATGACAGTGCTCCAGTACTTATCATTACTACTGCATCAATGGTCACAATGTGATCTGTTTGGAGGTATCCAGATGTTTCCCTCCATCCATGTTGGTTACAAGGTGCTGAAGTAGAGCAACGATTTTGGATATCAAGAGTTTATTCAGTCTTGCTTTGCTGGTTCTAAGGAGATACAGTCAAAAGATCAGCCGAAGTGAGCAAGCTGCCAACAGTTTATTTAAAGCCACCTATTTTTGGCAGCACTTACTCAGTACATATTAACTACAGAGCAGGTGTAAGAATATTATTGACTACCTCTGTGTTCCAATGATTAAAAAAAGACCAAAGTAAAAGCTAAAGTCATGCCACCTGGCCGTGGGACATAGCAGTCGCTTGTAGTCATATAAAAGTGATAAATGTTAGGGTGCTGCACGTCCCCATGCAACACATCTGTCACTGTTCTCAAGAGATTGGCTTTTCCAGAAAACAAATAACAAAAGTGTTAGAGCGTGAACGAATATATGAACTCACATAAACCGTTCTGATACACGCTGTGCATTTATTATTTTAAACAATGAAACAACCTTTAGAAAAGCTACAAAAACAAAATCCATAGAGGGATAAAAAACTAAAAACATATTGCAGAACGGCAAAATATGTCATAAATGTCGACTGAACATACAGAAAAAACCTTTAAGGGTTTTTAAGCAATAGAACGTGAAGAGAAAGTGTGGTAAGTGTGATAGATATGCATGCTAAGAATAATGCTTTCGGCTGCTCCCTGTTCAGGGTCGCCACAGCGGACCGACTGGTCTGCACAACAACTTAGCACAGGTTTTACTCCGGATGCCCTTCCTGCCGCAACCCTCCCATTTTTCCGGGCTTGGGACCGGCACTGCATCCAGTGGCTGGGGTTGAGGCATTGGCTGGGAATCGAACCCGGGCCTTCCGCATGATAGGCGAGAAACCTACCACTGAGCCACCAATGCATGCTAAGAATAATGATGATCATAAATACTTTATTTTATCTCATGCTAATTACATCAAACAATAGAATCAAAAGAAAATGTAAGCTTAGATTACCTACTAAAGCAATGAACACTTACTAAACATTTTTTCATCTTCAGTAAAGTAGATTTTGTGTTATGAATGAGACACACACTGATCTACATTAAAAAAGGAAACAATTCCACTTCCTTCTCTCCAAAGACACATTGACTGGTTCCTAGAAGTTGATAAAAATCAACCCCCTCCGGATCAATCATGAACAATCTTGGGTAATTGGAGGCCTGAATGTGTTCATGCTGCGTCTTTAAAATTCTCAGAAATTACATTCACATTCTTTCAGTGTTAAAATTAGGTTAACATTAAAACCTAAGAAACGTGCCCTGCTTCTGCTGTGTCATTGTACATTTGTACATTACATTGTCTGGAAAGTCCAGAAAGTCCAGTGACCATGGTCTTTATTAAATTAAAACAAATGCAGACAAGGAAAGAACCAAAAACAGGAAAAGCATAACAAAATCTGGACAGAGACAAGACAAGGCTAGGAAAAAATGTCCACATAAATGAATGCTAATCATGTTGCAAAACATAAACGCAACCACAAGGGACATTTTACAGCAGGAAATGATTAGCGACAAGACAAAACGCATGTGCACAAACACAGGAAATAAAGCAAATGACAAAGGAATACATTCAAGATATATGTGGTATATATAATGCTAGTGGTCTGGAGGAGAATTGTCCATGATGGAAAAGAACAGTGTTGAGACAATTCTATTTTTGCATTGGAATTATGGTCCCCTGGTTGAGGGGGTAGGGGTGAGGGGTCACTTTGTGCACCATGGATGTGGTTTAATGTCAAAATATTCTAGTCTGAAATTTAACTTGAAGCTGAGGGAGCAGACAGAACACAGTTAATAAACACCAACATCTCAGAGCTTGTTACACATATGGTTTGTTTGCTGATATGACATCCAATAAAGCTCAGCGCCTCAGGCTCACAGCATTACACCATCAGCTCACTCTTTCAACTTGCTCTGATGCTTTACTGATTAAAGGCATTATGGTCAAGCATGAAACAGACAAGTTGAGTAATTCAATTGATTCATCTCAGATAGGGGCGCTATTAATGATGCCCTGCCAAATGTTCAATTAGAGCAATCTGTAGTTTAGCAGATACAGTAGTAGAAATGCTGCAACATGCAAGCATTGCTTGATTTCTAATATTATTTTGAAGAACTAAATAATTATCAGTCTGACTGCAACGTTTTGATCCAGCTGAAGCTTTAAAGGATATATACATACACATATATACATTTTTTTCCCTTCCATTGTCTGTACCACTTATCCGATCTATTCTCGGGTCACGGGGAGCCTGTGCCTCTCAGGCGTCATCGGGCATCAAGGCAGGATACACCCTGGACGGAGTGCCAACCCATTACAGGGTACACACACACTCTAATTCACTCACACAATCAGACGCTACGGACAATTTAGTGATGCCAATCAAACTACAATCAACCCCCCCCCCCCCCATTATAAAATTCTCAGTGTTAAATTATCTTGTTATGTTAACAGCCCTGCAACGTACAACTGAGTTTCAGCAAGCACTAATTGCTAGCCTCAGTAATGCAAAGAAGAAAAGAAGACTTCATACCACAGAAGTAATCAAATTCTTTTATTTATTTATTTATTTATTTATTTATTTATTTTTATTTATTTATTTATTTTTTAATAGAAAGCTTTTATCTATGATGTCTGTACAGATGTGTGTGACAGCCTCCTAAGAAACTCCTTTGCATGATGAAAATGTTGATATTTTCTTCAAAATTGTGGAGACTTTAAAACTGGAGAGTACAGAATTTTCTGGAATGAAATATATTTCTTATGAATTTCAACCACAAGTGAAGCTCAAACTTCAGTCCCAAATGTAAAACAGAGAAACTTTTATTCTTTTATTATAAGTTTACATATCGAGTGAAGTGAAACAGACTATTTTAACCCTTTTTACCAGTACACAAGCTTTCCATTTTTTCTGGAGGAATGGAAATCAATTTATGGGATGTTTTCCCATTTAAAGATTAAAAAGTACCGGACGTATAGGCAAATCAGCTTGAAGGGTAAATTATGTAAACATCATTCTGAAAATATCTTTTTTACTCTACAGTTGTTTGCACTTTTAGAAAAATAATCAATTTATGATTGATGCATACATTAATTTAAATCGTTGGTTCTTAAATCACTGAATTGATCAAAAGCGTTGATTTGTTACGTCTCAAATCTCTTACTGTGAATAATTACAGGCAATGTTTCTACCCTAAATCATTTTTAAAGGTCTACTATATATACAGGTGAATGATAAATAATCAAATTTCAAAAGGTTAGTGTAGCACCGTATTGATGAAGAAAGGTGCGGTTTTGTTTAACCTTTTTTCTTTTATCTTTCTGTGTTCGACAGCAGGAATCTGAATATTAAATGGGAATTAATGAATCTTACATTAATTAGTCTTACATAATGAGTACACAATGACTTATGTAAATTGGCACTTTACACAGCATGATCTTTTCATCTTTTTTTCCTCCAGAATTCAAGTAGCATCCAAAGAGAAGTGACATCCACTGAGTTTTCTCCGATCATAATATATACAGTATGAGCGATAATGACAAGTCACATCTACTGAAGTTGTGAAAGAAAAACTGTTGCTACAGTATGCCATTATTTTAGCTTAACATCTCATTATTTTGACTTTATATCAATATCACTGAATATTGTCACTGTTAGCGTTATATCACAATGTTCTTTGTAGTCTCATAGCCAATTACAGCCATTAACTCTTTTTCCCAGAGCCCCAAAAAATGGAATTTGCTCCTGTTTTGTTGTGTCCATGTTCGGCATTGAATGCCTTTGTCATGTTATGCTCCACATTGGTGATTAACATAAAGCTCATATGAAAGTAGACACTGACAGCTTTAAGGATTTGTAGTTTATAAGTATTTTTGTTTTTACCTAGCATACTAGGGGTAATATATTCATAGAAAATATTCAATGTAGAAAAGTCCTAAAAAACAAAGACGTTTTTAGTTTTTTTTCCACACAAATCTTTAAAGTAAATGTTGATATCAAACCCATTTCTGCTCTCTGAGATGCCCCAAGTGCTTGAAATTTGAGCGGTGTTATCTTGAGCCACTAAAATTATGTGTAAGGTTATCCAACAGAGGTAAAAACACGCATCCTGACTCATTTTATATCAGACTTGCGGACAGAAAATAATGAATTAGTTTATAATGATTGAAAATAGGTCGATTTACATTGTGTACAAGTGTACTGGTAAAAAGTTAAAACTAACTTACTGAATGTTAGATTGTAATTGATGAATGGATGGGTCAAAACTTTCTAGAATTTCTGCTGCATCTCAGCATCAGAACAATCCATTTGCTATTCAAACATCTTGCCTTGCACATTCCTTTCTAATTAAATGATTTAATGTGTGTCTGATGAAATAGCTCTTTAACTCTTTTCCATTCCACCCAATTAATGTAACCAAACTCAAGGCAAATATGCAAAGCTTCAATTAAAAATAAAATTCTAAATTACACTCAGCGTAAATCAATAAACTTCAAAGCATGAAGCTATACGAGAGAGAAATGGCAAAGTGCCGCATCAGTCACAGCTGCTGAAAATCAAAGAGTGAGTCATTTATTATTGTAAAGGGCATTTAGATGGATACGCATGGGTACAATGCTGTACTGTAATTTGTCAGATGGCTTCATGACTGACATTTCCTGCTAGCTTTTTTTTTTCCACATTATTTCCGGCTCTGCCGAAATAAAGGAAGGACTCAATAAAAAAAAGGAAGTAGGGAATGACAGGAAACGTGGATATGGAGGTGCAGTTCTGTCAGCGTTTAGATTCAGGTCACAGTGATGCCTCGCGTCAGCTGTGAAGAATCTAGAGTTTTCATGGATGGAAATTGAGAGAGCGAGAGAAAAAAAACACAGATGGAAAAGAAGAATCGTTTTATTGTCTAATTGTATTGCATATCTGAGCACACAGCTGGTCATTTACATGCTTCCTCTGTAGCAGTATTTGAATATTTCTTCCAGCCGGCTGTCAGTTAAGCTAATTTATTCATCAAAGTTTCATCTCAGCCCTGAAACACTGCTGAAAATATCATTTCTTGAGAATATCCATCATTTGGAAGGTCATAAATGACAGCATATTCACACAGCATATTCGATATGATATTCACTAAACATCTTGTGAAATACAGAAAGGTCCTTAACCTTCAGCATAATTACTACATGCTGTGTAAAATTTTCCCAACCAGTGGAAATAATTTTTGTGCGATTTGCCTGAGAATTTGAATTTTTATTAATTTATTTTTTGCAGCATGCAAAGTCTTAGAGCTTGATTTCTTTTCATGTAAATTTTAATAGAAGAAGTTGCTTTCGGCTGCTCCCTGTTCGGGGTCGCCACAGTGGACCAACTGGTCTGCACAACAACTTGGCACAGGTTTTACGCTGGATGCCCTTCCTGCCACAACCCTCCCAATTTTCCGGGCTTGGGACCGGCACTGCATCCAGTGGCTGGGGTTTGGGCATTGGCTGGGAATTGGCCTTCTGCATGGTAGGCAAGAAACCTACCACTGAGCCACCAATGCCCCCTCATGTAAATTTTAATACACTCTTTAATTACATTTTTACAATTTTTATCAGTTTTTGAAACATATTTCACTTGTTTGTGGATTGCAAATATACTTTCAAAAGACACAGACTAAACTCAAACAAACTCAAAAGACCTCTACTATGCACTTGAAGTGTCAAAGTACTTATTTCCCCAATTTCTGTACACTGTACTTTCAGTGCAAGAGCTATTTATATTGTTTAAGCTGTGTACCTTTTCTTTCCATCAAATAAGCTTAACACAAGCAGGGTAATCACAGTGCATTAAAAAAACTGTCTTTCTATTTCTTTCTTCCTCATAGTGACAAATAAAGCATTCCTGACAGTTTTCTTTCCACCTGCCATTTTCCGAGTCAAAGCCAACAAAACCTTTCCTTTTTTTTAAAAAACATTTTCATTCAGGATGAAATCTAATGCCAGTTATATGCCTTATATTTCAATTCAACTCAATTCAATTTATTTGTATAACGCTTTTAATAATGGACATTGTCTCAAAGCAGCTTTACAGATGTATAGAAACATAGAAAAATGATAAACTTTAAAGTTAAGTTACCATTTATCTCTAACATTTATCCCTAATGAGCAAGCCTGAGGCGACTGTGGCAAAGAAAAACTCCCTGAGATGATATGAGGAAGAAACCTTGAGAGGAACCAGGCTCAGAAGGGAACCTCATCCTTATTTGGGTGAGACTGGACAGTAAATAATGTCCTGTCTTCAAACCTTTATATTCACATGCAATTGTGCAACCAAGAGCAAGTGAGGAATTAATACTGTTAGTCAGCATAATTTCTGACTTCATTATAGACTTAGCACTAATTCCTTGACTGATGCAACAGCAGTTGCAATGGTTCTATCCACAGCTGTGCCCAGGGTCCTGTTTTGTCCACACAGATCTATCCCCAATAGCATTGAGCACCACCTAACGACAAGACTCCAACCAGGGGTGGATGGATCAGAAAGGTCCAGAAAGAAGAACTGGTCATGCTGGGAAGTCAGAACACTGGGAGCTCGGGAGTAGGACGTACAGCTCAACAGGGAAAGACAGAGAGGGATAGTGAAAGTGAATGAGTGAGAAAAAAAGAGTGAGAGAGAAACAAAAAGAGAGAGAGATAGAGAGAAAAATATTAGGTATGCTTGTGATCATGTGATGGTGAAAGACAAAGTACATTATGTATATCTGTCACATCGAAGCAGACAGCTTTGGACTTTTTGGAGTTAAATGCATGTTGTCCAAACCCTGACAGGAGTAAGCAGGTAAATGAAGAAATAGATAGAAAGCATAATTCCTACTGTTGTGTTTGATTTGTAATGAGAAGCCTTTGCTACTGAGAAGAACCTGAATGCAGGACCAAAGAAGATATCTCCTCTTTGTTCTACAAAAGTAACAAGGTCCATTCCTGTGCACTGAGCCGCAGCATGTTTTATTGATCTGAAATAGTGATGGAGCTGAGAAAAACACAGACACAATGTTGAGCCTGAAGACCATACTACACTTAAATCAGCTTCCATACAGAGAGTGAAGCGCAATTTAAGACATCAGGACCGATTTGAGACAACAAACTGCACAGTAATGACTCTGTTTCCTGAGTGTGGATCTATTGTGTGGATCAAAAAAAGTCAGTACACACTCATTTCCCGAGGCAGTGAGATTGGTAAGATGATGCTTTTTACATTGTGAAGATGTTCACATGAGTGCCTTTTGCCAAATGAATGAATGGAAAGGTCGGAATTTGGACTCTTGCAATTACTGGTTTTGCACTGTAATGCTGCTATCATGTGTGTACATATGTTTACAAACAATACATTGTCCAGTAGTGTATTGTATTGTGTGTCTGCACTCTCTCTTGTCTCTCGTTGTCTTGTCTAGCACTGTTTACCCTAGGTTGCACTCTATGCACTTTATGTGGCTAGGATAGCTTACTTTTTAGTTCTTAGTTCTGTGTTGTTTTGTGTAGCTCTGTGTTTTTATGTAGCACCATGGTCCTGGAGGAACGTTGTTGTTCATCAACTATATATGGTCGAAATGAGATGTCCCATACATATTTCTAGTCCAGTCAGTTTGTTGGACACTACAGTGTCCAGGTCCTGGTCACTTATTGTACTGATCAACTCTGGGACTGAAAGTGAAAATCTACGTTACTCTGTCTTGGTCAGTGTTCCATCACTGCTACAAACATCTCTGTCTCTATCTCTAATTCAGTGAGGGTTCATCTTCCATCAGTTCTTACACCAAGGTGCACAGCTTTCTAATTGAACTTGCTTTAAATTACTAGAACATTAATTTATTCTGTTATTGCTTTGATTAGAAACAATATATATGACAGAGGTAGAATGGATAACAACATACAGCAGTCTAAAGATCCTCCAGAAACAAGGGTCATTAGAATCATTTTATCAATGAATGCTAATTATTTGGAACATGAGTTTGAATGTGATTGGTTTAATTTGAGCACTGTATAGTGTGGCATAATAAAAGGGTGTACATACGTATGCAACCAGGTTATTGTTAAAGCCTTTAGCTTTTGTTCAACTTTAGTGTGTGTGTGTTTTATCTTTGTGTCTGTCTCTGTCTGTCTTCATTTTCTTCTCTCTTTTATTAAAGATATTAATGCTAGCTGGCTGTGGCTAATGATCTATGTTATATAAGAAGAAAAGTTAGATAATTCTCTGTAATTTCAGAAATCTCAGCCACATTCATCTGAGTATGAAAAGATGTTTTTTATTCTAATAGCACTTCTGTTAATGGAAAGCACGATAAGAGCAGATAATTATCCTTTGTCACAAATATTTGAAGTGCAACCTAAACTACAGTCTACCTTACTAAATACCCAACCCTACACTACCACCCTACCTTAGTAAATACCCAACCCTACAATACCACCCTACCTTACTAAATACCCAACCCTACAATACCACCCTACCTTACTAAATACCCAACCCTACAATACCACCCTACCTTACTAAATACCCAACCGTACACTACCACCCTACCTTACTAAATACCCAACCGTACACTACCACCCTACCTTACTAAATACCCAACCCTACAATACCACCCTACCTTACTAAATACCCAACCGTACACTACCACCCTACCTTACTAAATACCCAACCCTACACTACCACCCTACCTTACTAAATACCCAACCCTACAATACCACCCTACCTTACTAAATACCCAACCCTACAATACCGCCCTACCTTACTAAATACCTAACCGTACACTACCAACCTACCTTACTAAATACCCAACCGTACACTACCACCCTACCTTACTAAATACCCAACCGTACACTACCACCCTACCTTACTAAATACCCAACCCTACACTACCACCCTACCTTACTAAATACCCAACCCTACAATACCACCCTACCTTACTAAATACCCAACCCTACAATACCGCCCTACCTTACTAAATACCTAACCGTACACTACCAACCTACCTTACTATATACTCAACCGTACACTACTACCCTACTTTACTAAATACCCAGCCCTACACTACTGCACTACCTTACTAAATACCCTACCTTACACTGCTGCCCTACCCTACCATATAATACTTTCCTATCCTACAAAATATCCTACCCTACCCTACACTACTACCCTACCCTGTACCACCATCGTATTCTACCTTACTACCCTACCCTGTACCCAATTACCATACTTTTCTAAATACCCTTCTCTTCTAAATACCCTGCCCTGTACTACTACTATTACCCTAATTTATACTTCTACCCTACTCTTCCAAATACCCTGCCTTATACTACAACCCTACATTACTAAATACTTCCTTCCCTACTGTATTACCCTACCCTATGAAATACCCTTCCCTACACTGCCACTCTGTCCTACTAAATACTGTATCTACTGCCCTACCCTACTAAATACTACACCCTCTACTATTACACTTCCCTAACCTTCTACCCTACACTAACTCCCTACCCTACTAAATATCCTGCCCTACTAAATACTGCACCCTCAACTACTACTCTACCCTCCTAACCTTACATCACTACTATTTAGGCATCCTATTTAGTGAGTTGAAGTGTTTGGGACACATTCCTAAAGTCTTCCTGAATGTGTATAGCTGTCAGTTTAATCTAAAAAAGCGCACTGTAACACATACTACAAAATGTTCTTCCACAAGTAGCTCACAATATCTTTTTTACTCAGAGACAGAAGTGAAATTACATCCACCGGCATTGAGTGTTAGTTGAAAAGCTTAAGATTACTATTGTGGAATAATCCTGACAGCTAAGCCAGATGCCAAGCCCTTGTTTGCAGCATGTCCTCTGGCTAGACCCATTTCTGGATTCATTTCTAACCTCTCAATAAAACATGCTAGACTCAGGTTAGAAAAGCCTTTCTGTGAGCCTGAGGGATTTAGCTTGTTGACACCATGTTTGGGTAATAGGGTGTGAAGATTTTGCCTTGAGGCTGATTGCTGGAAATGTAACACGTCCGGTGTTTATCTGATTTGAACTGATTTATTGGACAACTAATTCTGGCAACTCCCTGAACTTTGTAGCACCTTTCAGAAGCAGAACTTTTGTCTGGTTACATATCTGGGTATGTATTAAATGGGAAAGGAGAGGTATGTGCAGAGGAAATTTGTAGTGATTTGAGGGCACATATTGAGTCAAAACCATACCAGCAAATTAATTGCCTCTTACTACAGAACCACTATATTTTCCATTAGCTTGTCACCCTTCTGTATATTTAAATACAAATCCCAAAACGTTTATTACTTCTTGTAGTTTCAAATTTTTCAAATCAGTAGTAATCGGTGTGTACAAACATTACAGACTCAACAATTAGAGGACTGACTTAATTATAATGCTGAATTGTTCCAGTGTTGCTTCATCTACTCTGTAATTATGGAAATCTTTTATTGTTTTATTATAATCCATTATTATTTTTTATTATCATGATGCAAATACCATTTGTGGTGTGTCTCAATTTATATCCATAACAGTTGAGTTAATTTAATGATACATTAGGCGCTACGCTCAAATGCAGTACAGGGTTTTTTATCCCTCACCTGCCTCATTGGTGAATCTAATCATGCAAACTTGCACAAGCTGTCACGGTCAGGAAGCAACATCTTCATCGCCAGCCGGGCCATGCTCCTGAACTGTGAAGCAAAAATAAAAGATTTATTATGAAGTGCTAAGGGTTTGAATTAAAGTCCAGCACTGTTGGTGTTTTTTTTCTGCTCAAAGTCATGACATTTAACACCACCATCACAGATAATAATTCTTGATTGCTGTAGCAGACTTTGGAATGATGTGGCATGGAAGGGAGGTGTTTGAGATAGAGCTTGAGGAGTAATGATGATGCGGAAGTAGAGTCCTCAAACACATCTGGATACAACTTGGCATCATCCTAGCGAGGGTGATGGAGATCATTGGTGGATTAGCTCACAAGGTAGAAGAATTGGATCTTGAGAACTGCTCAATCAATTAATCAATCAATCAAACAGCAGCATAACCAAGATTCTCATAAATTCTAACTCTTGCTTTTGCCTGCACTTCACTGTTCCATGAACAGCTCCCGGGTTACGGCACCAACATGACAATGTTGTCAGCAGCACTCCCTGAAGGAAACATAGCAGACCCAAAATAAGAGTGAAATTTTCATTGTACCTCCTGACAGACACTCATACAAATCTCACTAAACAACAAACAAAATGACAGCTTTTCAGTTTGCTTTGCAGAGGTTTGATGCTTGACTGCTTGGTCTATTTTGTGTTGCTGACTGCCAAACACAGCTCATGCCTAAGAGTGAGGGAAAAGGACTACGCAAAACATCCAGAAATATTCCCAAATACGTCCCTCACATTAAATCCCATGATTTTATTTTCTTTACTGTTTTATAATGCACTTTCATTTATTTGCACTTATTTCACTTTTTTGGGCACTATTTAATACATTGCCATGAACTTATTTGTATTAAATATGTTTTTTGAATAGATTTTGACTTCAAGTAGGATAATTAGACTGAAATTTATTGGAAAGTGATCCAAAATTAGGAATACTAGACACTATTCTTTAGCTATATGTCAGTACATTTCCACTCTATGTTGCAGTCCACCACAGAAAGTATGGATTTATAGGTGTACTTTCTGCCAAGCTTTAGATTTTTTTATAGACTAAAACAGATTCTTTTGGAATATCACACTGTATTTTGTATCTATTCTCCCTTTGACAAGAAGCCAAGGATGAAAAGCTTCCCCAGAGCATGATGCCGCCACCACCATGTTTCACTTTGAGCATAATGATCATTAAGGAATCTCCTGTGTTAAGTCAATCTTAAACTTTCAAACGTTTTTACTTAGATCAGTCTTGTGCTTTCATAAGGCTCTTCTTGAGCAAAGACTTTTGACTAATTTTGAAATTTCACAGAAAGTGAAGATAAAGCAATAAAGACTGACAGAAAGATATATTAATACATTGTTATTCAGATAAATCTGATCTATTCTAGAGCAGTTAAACACTTTTAACAGCTTCTTTAGTGCTCGAAATACTCACTGGAATTTACTCAGAAGTGGGTGTGGCCTAAACTGGAAGTCTGGTTCTGGCAGTTCCTCATCACTCAAGTATATAAGTACAGATCATTTTTATTGTGTCATGTGCATATGATATTTTCAGTATAATTAGTTTGATTTTTGATTTAAACAAGTCAGCAGCCTAATTTAAACCCACACACCCACTGGCTTGCACATTTACAAAAATAAAAACATTCATACCAGCCATGCCGTAGCACTTATTTTTCTTTAATAGACTATATTTAGAAAAGAACCTCAGAGCCATCACGTGTATGTTAACTAAAGACGATGTAAATCAGGTGCCAGGTGACCATCTGACCTTCTCCTTAAGGTAAGTCTCTGCTCTTATCAGTTTACAACACCTGTCCAGTCATATTCATCTTTCATCTTCATTAAATTCATGCTGACCTGTCATGCTCATTTCGAAACTTGATAACTGGTTTACATGCAGATTTGAAAGAAAAAAAAGAAAAAAACTGTGTGTCCTGAAACTGGGCCACACAGTTTGAGAGAAATCTGTAAGTAATCACTTGTATACAGCCTGTGTCAGAAGAGACATGGGAGCAGGAAATATCTTTGCATCAGGTATAGCGATGTGTCAGATCTTTCATTTCCTATTCTGTTTTAACAGATGGAGAGGTGAATCTGGATCTGCATCAATAAGGTATATCGGTATCTTCATCTTACATCTTCCAGCACGAGCTGTTCAGAGGTCAGCAAGGCAATTTGAAGATCGAAATTCTCTCTACTGTCAAAATAAAAAGGAATTTAAGAGACGACTCAAAGTCGGTGATTGTTACCAGGTGTGTGGTATTAAATTTTGAATGATAGTTCCTACTCTCACTGGTGGTGAAAATAGATATAATGATATTAAAGCTGTCAGAGCTAGCAGGGAATCCTGGTATCCTAGTACTTTGCTAGCAAATGGTAATTGGCAAATAGCTAGCCAAAGAATTTCCATTTTCACTCACTGGACATCAAACATACAATCAAAATTCATTAAATTCTGAACTTACAACATTTGAAAAAGATCTACTGACCTCCAAAACCCTTAGGCCTGAGTGTATTGTAGTGTTGGAATGGGATCTACAGCTTAGGAAACCTTTTCCTATAAGGAACTGACAGGAGTAGCTGGACAGTTCCCTGCCAGGCCCGGAGAGGGCACTGGCAGGTGAATCTTGGAAGCCTGCTCATGTGTTTGTGTGTTTCTCTGCCTAATGTTCTCTATCCTGTTGTGTCACCTGTTCCTAATTAACCTTAATGTGTAGCCCTATACATAGGGATCCTGGTGTTCATGTCTTTGTCTGTCAATGTTAAGCTGTCCCGTGGTTGTCATGTCAAGTTTTGTTTCGTTCACCATGTCCATGTTTAGTTAAGTTTCGGTTTTGTTTTGGTTTAGCCACGCTATGTCTTAGAATTAGGTTTGTCCTTCCCCTGTATTGTGTTTATGTAAATAAAGCAGCGCTTTGCTGAATCCCGCATATGGGTCTGTTTGCCGTGGTGTGCCAGCGCACGCAGCACCACGGAGGTTCGGGTTTGAGCCCCGCACAGGGCGGGAGTGCCCGGACGTGACAGATTGACCGACCATTCTGAAGACCCAGCAGGATTTCCATCTACTTCCTGGTCACAGCAAGGTTCTGCAGTCTGTCAGCAGAGGACATCCGACAGACCACCTGCCTTGGAGGGCGTTCGAGCTGGTGGGCTCCTTTCCCCATTTCCCCAGGGTGGTGCCTCCATCCAAGTGCCGGTCGAGGATGCCACTCCGCGATGGGATTGCCACGGAGGACACCGCTCGACTTCATGTTCTGGGGGGCACACCCTTTTTACCGGTTCCCCTGGAAGCATGGTTTCCACCACCTTGCCAGCCGGGGACAACGCTTCATGAGGGAGTTTTCCGTGGAAGACGTCGCCCGGCATCCCGGGTGGAAGATGCTTCCCGCCCATGTCGTGCATTTGTCGGATGTCACTGTATCTCTGGAGCTGGGGTACCGCTGTAGACTGCAATTCGGAACTACATCGCGCCTTGCACCTCCCCTCTATAATGAACTACCTCTCCCGCCTATCCCTGGGGCGCCCTTTTAGCTTGGCTGGAGGCACTTCAGGAGCCGCGCCTTTGGGGGAGGGTTATGTCAGGAGTAGCTGGACAGTAGCTGGACAGCGAAACTCGGAAGCCTGCTCGTGTGTCTGTGTGTTTCCCTGCCTATTGTTCTCTATCCTGTTGTGTCACCTGTTCCTAATTAACCATCATGTGTAGCCCTATAAATAGGGATCCTGGTGTTCATGTCTTTGTCGGTCAATGTATAGCTGTCCCGTGGTTGTCATGTCAAGTTTTGTTTCGTTCACCATGTCAATGTTTAGTTAAGTTTCAGTTTTGTTTTGGTTTAGACACGCTATGTCTTAGAGTTAGGTTCGTCCTTCCCCTGTATTGTGTTTATGTAAATAAAGCAGCGCTTCGCTGAATCCCACATATGGGTCTGTTTGCCATGGCGTGCCGACGCACGCAGCACCACGGAGGTCTGGGTTTGATCCCTACACAGGGCAGAGGTGCCCGGACATGACAGGAACAAGCCAACATCATTCTACAATCTTCAGACCTAAGTGTTATCAAATCAGTAAGATGTTTTTCAGATTATTACATTTTTCAGAAAAGCAGTATGCAGATTTTCAGATTTGTTATTTTGGCTGAATCTCAAATAGTATTAATGTAATGCATTTCATACTTATTACCAGGGTCGTCTCTAGAGTTTTATCACCACCTCCCCCAATATATTCAGCCATTTTACATTTCAATTTCCTGTAACGGGCTTTGCTAAAATTGCGTCCCACAAACTCCATATTTTTATAGCCATTTGGATCAATAAAAATTATTTCCATATAAAAAGCCATATTTCCATTTGGATCAATAAAAATAAGAAGAGTAATACTAAACAGATCACTCCTTTCAAACAGAACAGCTAACACAATAAAATCCTTTAAAATTTCAAGCACAACCACCTAAAAGAACAACTCACTTCAAAAAGCTTTCACTGTTGATGACTAAATTATCGATCAAATCTGTGCCAAGTAAAATTAGTTCTGGAAACCTGTCCTCATTTAACTCAAAACAAAATCACACACTATTCATTAAAACAGATGTGTTAGCCTAATAGTTACCGTTTCTCAATCATCCACTATAATGTTGTTTTATGAATGGTCATCTGACTATAAGTCAGTGTTTCGACGGGGAAAATTAAAGGGAGGAGGATCACAGTGAGAGGCTAAGGTGTTTGATTGAAGAGGATGTGAAGGATATTTTCTCCTCAGCTGCCATTACAATCAGCCTTCATCTTTTAAAGCCAGTGGAATATTGGCATACAAAAGCTCTCCTTTAAGAATTTTTGCCTTAAGAATTGAAATTTTGCAAGAAATTTGCATCGGCATACAAAGCGTTTTTGGCTTACAAACAAACCGAACGGCGGCTAAGTTGTGTGTATATCCGGGAGTCGTTCAAAAATTGTTTGCGTCAGTGGAAACGTTTTTTTTCAGGCAGCGAAAGCTGTTTCAAATGAGTCAACCCATGATACCAACGTTGCCTTCGGCATGCGTTCAAATGCTAGGTGTTTTTTTTGGGCATTTTATTGTTGACAGATTGGTGGAGTGGGTGGTCTGTTCTATTTTTAACCCAAGCTTGGTGGCACGACTTCCTGTGAGGACCCTTGACATGGAATGCTTGGCTTGGGTCAGTTCTTTGTAAGCAGCCATACAGTTTACATATGCTTTGTATTGGTCATATTGCTAATATTTTTGGTTGGCTGAAACGGATTATTTGCATTTACATTATTTCCTAAGGGAAAATTCATATCACAATACAAATTTTCACTTTAAAAATCTCACCTTAAAGAATGAATTAAATTTGTATTCTGAGGTTCCACTGTAACTCAAATGATGTAAATTATAGTAAAAAGAGTCCAGCTATGCCATTAATTGTTGCATTTAAATAAAATTATACATATACAGAGTTTTGTATGTTCTGTATTCATGTTGGTTTCCTTCACGTTCTAAGGTTA
This sequence comes from Hemibagrus guttatus, assembly GCA_033459395.1. Taxonomy (NCBI): domain Eukaryota; kingdom Metazoa; phylum Chordata; class Actinopteri; order Siluriformes; family Bagridae; genus Hemibagrus; species Hemibagrus guttatus. The sequence continues at coordinate 4,499,242 of JAUCMX010000009.1, read as the reverse complement.
CTTCCCTTTTTAACCCTTTTTACCAGTACGCTGGTGTTCCATTCTGCCGGGCGGAATGGAAATCGGCTTATCGGACATTTTCAATCAGTATAAACAAATGAATTATTTTCTGACCACAAGTCTGATATAAAAATTTTTCAGGACTCTGTTGGCTTTCAGTGTGACGCTTTTACTTCTGTCAGGATAACCTTACACAGAATTGTAGATGCTTATGAACAAGCACTTGTGGCATCTTAGAGAGAAGAAATTGGTTTGATATCAACATTTACTCTGACAATAGAAACATTTGTGTGAACCGTTTTTGTTTTTTCTATGAATACCCTATGAAATATAATTGCTCCTAGTAGGCTAGGGAAAAAATGTTGTAGCAACATTTTCTTTCACAACTTCAGTAGATGTGATTTGTCATTATCGCTCATACTGCATATGTTATGATCTGAGAAAACTCATTGGATGTCACTTCTCTTTGGATGCAACTTGACCTTTTTGGAAAAAAAAAAAAAAAGATAGAAAAGATCATGCTGTGTAAAGTGCCAATTTACATAAGACTTTGTCATTATGTAAGACTAATTAATATAAGATTAAATAATTTTCATTTAAATATTCAGATTCCTGCTGTTCAGATGTTAGACACAACAAAACAGGTGCAAATTCCATTATTTTGGCCTGGGGAATAAAGAGTGTGCATGAGAGTATATGAGACCCTGCAATGGACTGGTGTGAAAAATAAGGCTGTATTCTCTCCACATGTTCAGTGATCCTAATTCACCCTGAGCAGGATAAAGCAGGTACTGATGATGAATGCTGATGAATAAAACTGGGGGTGTTTAATGAAAGTGATCAGCTCTGCTTTGCTGTAGTCCTCCAAGACATGGATATGATGTCTCTGAAGTATAGATTAAACTCCAGCAACATGAAACGGGTTTGTGATTATTGAATAGCTCGAACTTTTGCTTTGTTCAAATTATAAAGAAAGACAGGTAGAAAACAAGCAACTTGACACTGCAAAGAGAACCGAGAGAAAAGCTTGGACATTTCATGTGTTTCTTTCTTGTGAAAACATGCATGGGTGCAGATGGTCTTTCTGGGTGGATATTAAACATTTTTGCAGATGTCTTAAACCCCTTAGACATGCCGGAAAATTTTGAGTTATCTTCAAACGATCCTTTATTTTTGCTTTTAACAGAAGCCTGGAACATCCAGGTGTCCCTGCTTTGCTGCCAGCTATCACATGAATAAATGAACAAAATAAATAAAGTAAAAAGTAATAAAATATAAAAGGAAGTGAGAAAATCATCTGAGGTTTTAGAGATGTGAGTCGGCAGATTGAAGGTTTTGAAGGTGTGGAAATCGGCTGGAGTAGTGGAAAGCTTGAGGACGGGCTAAAATCATGAAGCGTGATGGCTGATATGAGTGAAGTAAAAGGACACCAATTATTCATACGCTAAGCAAAAATAAGATGGAGAAAAACACCACAAGGTGGGGAAAAAGGTATGAAAGACATGCCAGATGTGCCTGCCTCAGTGGAAGGTATGTTCAAGAGAAGTTGAAGAGAATGTCATTGGTCTAGAACAATATTTACACTGTTTAATGAAAGATTCCTGCAACATCAAACTGTACCTTATCCAGTTAGATTGGGATGGATGGCTGGGATGGATGGACGCATGGATGGTTGGGGGAAAGGGGGAAACGGCCCGGATGGTTTGGATGGAGGGCCGGGGATGGTTGGATGGAGGGATGGTGGATGGAGGGATGGTTGGATGGTGGGATGGTTGGATGGAGGGATGGATGAGAGCTTAGGGACCAAATGTAGATGCATTCAGTGCATAAGTACACTTAAAATAAATGCTTTGAATGGAATGTACATGTTTTATCAATTTTTGGTCAACTCTGACTGCTTGTGTTTCCATGAAAATAACAACATCGTGTGGAATCCATATCCCTGCACACACCTCTAATCTTGACCAAGCTTTCTGAAAAAAAAAAAGGTGCAAAATCTGTTTAAAACGCATTCCAAAAAATTTGTTCATTTTTAACCCTACTGAAATGATGTGAAGCACAAAGCTGCATAAAATGGAAAGCAATGACGCACTGCAGAGGAAGTTGGATGAAAGCTGAGAGTATGTCTAGGTCAAAACAGAAGGAACTGAAAAAAACAACCCACACATACACTCACACACACACACACACACACACACACACATACACACACAATCAAACATCCAGACAAATCCATTATTCAATCTCTGTGCACACAAACACACCAGGTCAATGTCTGAAGTCACCAGATCCTAGTTTCTGGAGAAATCATGGAAAGAGAAATAACAGGAAAGCTCCAAAAATAGGCACAAGATGCATGAACTGATCTTAGGAAATCTCTAGCAGGAGCAGATGGTATCAAGACAACATATAATAGCAAGAAATTACAATGACTACTGGATGAGAAGAGAAATTTCTATTTAAAGAAAAAGGAAACGCAGTATTCTGAATGAGTTGTGTGCAGTGCAGCTGTAGCAGGTGGATTATGGGGCATGTGACATATAACAACACTGTGCTGAAATGCAATTTCCTGTCTTCATATAGATTCTGAAATGTTGAACCTACATACTGCTATAATTTCCTCCAGTGTTGCTAAAAAAAAAATGTGAAGTGCGGAATGATCTGGCTTGTACAACTCTGCTGAAAAGGTGAAGCTGGTCAAGCTGACAGGTCATCTTTGTGACGTGACAGATCATTCTGTCATTTTTATTCACTTTTCTTAATTTTTTCAATTTTTGGTCAAATCTAAATGTACACATCATTTTAATATGTATTTATGGTTTTGAAACATTCATTTTCAATGTTTTTTTGTCACTTTACAAATTTTTTGGTCTTTTTTCCACACTTTTTTCAAAATGTTTTTGTTTTTTTTTGGTCTTTTTTTTTTTTTCTTTTTCTATCATTTTTAGTCACTTTTTAATTTATTTTTCAGCTTTTGGTCAAATCTAACTGATCACTTGTGCTTCCATGAAAGCAGCCAATCCATATCCCAACACACACCTCTAATCTCAACCAAGCTTTCTGGAAAAAAAGTGCAAAATCTGTTTAAAACTCATTCCAAATAATCTGCTCATGTTTGGTTCTATCTCTGCTGAAACAATGCGAAGATCGTCTTTGACCACAGTGGAGTTATTCTCCAGCTTCCTGTTTACACGACGAGTCAAGAAATGTTCGAGGTTTTCTGTTTTGTTATTTTCTTAAATATAAGCCATATATGATGCCGCTTAAGTAGCGTAGCTGTCGGTTTCATTTCTACCAATTGGCAAGATAGTCTACCAGTTCGAGCAGCTCAGCCTCTGTTTTGGTAACTGGAAACCATTTGTTTAGACCATTTGAATTAATGGTAAGGTGTGAAACTTTTTTTTTGGTACATGAATTTAAACAAGCTTGGTATGGAACAAGTGCTCAGCAATGTGTCAGTTGTGATCAACATCACAATGACAATTCAGACACTGTAACTGAACCCACAGGGCTAAACACTGGGACAGGGGTTTCGATGCCAATTCAAAGTCAAAAATATAAGTAGAAAAGCAAATTCAGTCATTATAACAAATCAAAAACCAAAACAAGCTCAAAGCTCACAATAAACAGTTAAAATTCAATTGGTATGTGTTAATGAATGCATAATTATAGCTTTTGATTCGAATTTTCTTTGCTCTTTAATCATTTTAAAGTAAAGGTGTTTGATGTAATATGGTACTTGGAAAAAAAACCCCAAATTGATAAGTAAACAGTGAATAGAATTTTAAATATTTTACACGTGAGTGCATATTTTTCAATTTATAGCCAAATTTGATCTCTTCAAGGCAAAGAAAAAAAAGGAATTTATGCCAGTTTTGTTCGTCTTGAGCAGTGAATGTTTCTGTCATGTCTCACTCCACAGTGGTGATTAATATGAAGCTCATATGAAAGTAGACAATCAGAGCTTTAATAATTTGTATTTTTTCATAAATATTTCTGTTTTTCCCTAGCCTAGAGGCAATATATTCATAGTTGAGATGCCCCATGAACACAAGATAAATCAAATAAAGAAAGATAACACAAACAAGATAAACAAAGAAACAAACAAATAAATGTATTACAAATGTTCCATTTTTTAAAATTGATTGCAGTTATGCATATTTAAAATGTGTTTATTATTATTATTATTATTATTATTATTATTATTATTATTATTAATAGTAGTAGTATTTAATCCCTTTTTCTTCTGAGTTGCAAAGAGTAATGAAAAGTGTATATGTAATAAACCACTCATTTAAAAGAGCTATGTGTGTGATTAGAAGATCAGTCATGTGACAGATCAGGTTTGTTGCAGTGGATTCTGGGAAATATTTCTTGAAAATCTTTTGCATGCTCAAAACAGTGCACCTTTTAAATCATCCAAAAAGCATCTCTGTTAGTTTAAAAGCTGCCCCAAGCTTCCTGTTGCGGCCTGTAGTGTCCGGCAGGATATAACAGACCCAACGCGAAGCTTGACGTGAAAATCGGGGTTTTATTAACATAAAGCACAAGACATGAACATGAAACAGAAACCGCGACACCACATCGGCCTACACACGAACAAGGACTAGCAACTAAAGCAGACAAAGACAGGACTATAAATAGGAAACGTAATCATGAAACATTAGGAACAGGTGAACATCAATCAAGACACATTAGGTTAGGGCAGGGCTTAACTGACACATGGCCGACGTAAACAAAAACAGACATGACATAACAAACCCCTGCTGAGATCCCCCTAGTGGTTCAACCCCAGCCCTGCTACCCGTAACACTTCCTAATTGCTTTTTTGTTGTTGTTGAGAAAATGTAATTAGCATGAATGTTATTTCCAGAGACATTTAGCGAAGGAGTGAAAAAAATAATGAGAAAGCCGTAAAATGAAATCATATGATCGTTATGTGTTCTGAGGCGTAGCTGTTGTTTCTGGGGTATGTGAGTGAGAATACTAATATTTTATAATAATTTCATTCAGACAGGGGTGGATGTCCATTTACTCAACAAATACCTTGGTTAAAAGCATAATTAGAAATCATATTAAAAAGGTTAAAGGGGAAGAAACTGCCTAAAATGGAGAAATGGAGGCGTGTCTTAGTTAAGCATGACTCTGACCTTGGACTTGCATTAACTTTTCTCAAACACATGTGCAACCCATTTTAATTAGAAATAAAGTTTTATTTATCACACTGGAGATAATGACACATCGTTATATGAAGATTTTTTTAAAAAGATGTTTAAAGAGACTTTTTTTATACAGTGATTCCAGATTTCAGTATCAGTAGAACACATTTCTTAATATAGCATACATGAATAAAAATTTGTGAATAAAATTTGTTACCACCCCCACATCCCTACATCTCAACTCATTCTATTCTATTCTGTACATACAAGTTACTTTATTTTCCTATTTAAATATGTGTATTTTTATTTCCCATCCTTTTTTGTTGTTGTTGTTGTTTGTCTCTGTGCACTGGAGCTTGTGACACTAAAACAAATTCCTTGTATGTGCAAGCATACTTGGCAATAAAGCTCTTTCTGGTTCTGATACATGTGATACAGCTCATTAAGTTATAAATGACTGTTTCCAGGATAAAAAACACAACTTTTTCCATATATACAGAAGAATACATGCTTACTGTGTTGCCTGCTGTGCTCTTCGAACCACTTGGATTTGTGCAGGATATTACATAAAATGAAGAGTTTCTAGTGACTGAAACAAATCGAAATAATACTGGTGTCTTTTTCAGTGGTGGAGAAAGATTTAGCTGGAGTGATAAAGCACCCAGGCCTGATGGAGAATGATAGATTTTCTCATGTGGTTAATAAAGGATTTGTGAGGATGTCAATAGCACAGTTCGAACATGTCTGTCGATATCCAACCTTAGAAAAGATCTGCAACCTTGTGGCCTTGACTGTAAGCAGGTACTATTAACCGCCTGCTTAATATTGTGTTGGTCCCCCTTTTGCTGCCAAAACAGCTCTGACCTGTCGAGGTATGGAGATCCCTTAGGGTGTGCTGGGGTATCTGGCGTCAGGATGTTAGCAGCAGATCCTTTAAATCCTGTAAGTTGTGAAGTGGAGCCTCCATGAATCAGACTTGTTTGTCCAGCACGTCCCACAGATGCTTGATTCAGAAATGCACCCTGACTGGTCTACGGCTATGCAGCCCCATACACAACAAACTGTGATCCACTGTGTATTCTGAGACCTTTCTATCAGAACCAGCATTAACTTCTTCAGCAATTTGGGCAACAGTAGCTTGCCTGTTGGATCGGACCACACGGGCCAGCCTTCGCTCCCCACGTGCATCAATGAGCCTTCACCACTGGTTCACCACTGTTCCTTCCTTGGTCCATTTTTGATAGATACTGACCACTGCAGACCGGGAACACCCCACAAGAGCTGCAGTTTTGGAGATGCTCTGATCCCGTGGTCTAGCCATCACAATTTGGCCCTTGTTAAACTCGTTCAAATCCTTACAGTTGCCCATTTTTCCTGCTTCTAACACATCAACTTTGAGGACAAAATGTTCACTTGCTGCCTAATATATCCCACCCACTAACAGGTGCCATGATGAAGAGATACTCAGTCTCATTCACTTCACCTCTCACTGCTCATAATGTTATACCTGATCAGCGTATAGTTTTATCTGTAATCAGCACATTAATCACTACAAAAACTGGTTTAATTTAACATCAAGGTTTCCACATTGATTATTATGCAGTTTATAAAATAGCACTTGATCCAGTCTATTATTTTGCTATAATAAGACCTGCATCTTGCTTTTTTCACAGTAAAGAAAACAAAACCCTCTTCTTTTTTTTAAGTCTGGATTTTCTAATGATGACTTTTTTTATGCTTAGAGGCAAGTATCTGTGTTTTAAGGCAGTTTATGCTCTTCTCAAGAAAAATTCTAGTATCATGCAGGTAATTTGTATAGTATGAACAGGAATTCTCGAAAATTGACTTACGCAGCTGTGTAAGCTTTTCTTGTATAAAAATGCCTGCACTTAAGTTGCAAAAAAAAAAAAAAAAAGGACCAACAAATATATATATATATATATAAATATACAATATACACTCTAAGTTGCTTCTAGGTGTGCAAGAGTGTGTGAAAGTGTGTGTGTAGTGTCCTTTAATGGTCTGGTGTGTTTCTGACTCACTGGTGCCCAGTGTTTCTGGGATACGCTCTGGATCCATCGCAACACAAATCAGGATAAAGCAGTTACTTAAGCTGAATGAATTCTCCAGAACATATGACAAATGCTTTACTGAACTGTATCTAGGAATAAAATAGACTCATGATGTATCAGAGTATGGCCACCACGGAGGTCTGGGTTCAAGCCCCGCATAAGGCGGGGGCGCCCGGACGTGACACTTATATTTCAATTTATTTATATTTATCCCTGAGCAAGCCTGAGGCGACTGTGGTGAGGAAAACTCTCTTAGATGGTGAGAGAAAGAAACCTTGAGAGGAACCAGATTCAAAAGGGAACTTTTCCTCATTTGGGTGACACTAGAGGGTGTGATTATAAATGATTATAAACACTAGAGGGTGTGATTATAAGTGATTATAAACACTAGAGAGTGTGATTATAAGTGATTATAAACACTAGAGAGTGTGATTATAAAATGATTATAAACACTAGAGAGTGTGATTATAAATGATTATAAACACTAGAGAGTGTGATTATAAATGATTATAAACACTAGAGAGTGTGATTATAAATGATTATAAACACTAGAGAGTGTGATTATAAATGATTATAAACACTAGAGGGTGTGATTATAAAATGATTATAAACACTAGAGAGTGTGATTATAAATGATTATAAACACTAGAGAGTGGGAGGCATTGGTGGCTCAGTGGTAGGTTGCTCGCCTATCATGCGGAAGGCCCGGGTTCGATACCCAGCCAATGCCTCAACCCCAGCCACTGGTTGCAGTGCCGGTCCCAAGCCCGGAAAAATGGGAGGGTTGCGGCAGGAAGGGCATCCGGCGTAAAACCTGTGCCAAGTTGTTGTGCGGACCAGTTGGTACGCTGTGGCGACCCCGAACAGGGAGCAGCCGAAAGCAACTTCTATAAACACTAGAGAGTGTGATTATAAATGATTATAAACACTAGAGAGTGTGATTATAAACACTAGAGAGTGTGATTATAAATGATTATAAACACTAGAGAGTATGATTATAAATGATTATAAACACTAGAGAGTGTGATTATAAAATTATTATAAACACTAGAGAGTATGATTATAAATGATTATAAACACTAGAGAGTGTGATTATAAAATTATTATAAAAACTAGAGAGTATGATTATAAATGATTATAAACACTAGAGAGTATGATTATAAATGATTATAAACACTAGAGGGTGTGATTATAAAATTATTATAAACACTAGAGAGTGTGATTATAAATGATTATAAACACTAGAGAGTGTGATTATAAATTATTATAAACACTAGAGAGTGTGATTATAAATGATTATAAACACTAGAGAGTGTGATTATAAAATTATTATAAACACTAGAGAGTGTGATTATAAATGATTATAAACACTAGAGAGTGTGATTATAAATGATTATAAACAGTAGAGAGTGTGATTATAAATGATTATAAACAGTAGAGAGTGTGATTATAAAATGATTATAAACACTAGAGAGTGTGATTATAAATGATTATAAACACTAGAGGGTGTGATTATAAAATTATTATAAACACTAGAGAGTGTGATTATAAATGATTATAAACAGTAGAGAGTGTGATTATAAAATGATTATAAACACTGGAGAGTGTGATTATAAATTATTATAAACACTAGAGAGTGTGATTATAAATGATTATAAACACTAGAGAGTGTGATTATAAAATGATTATAAACACTGGAGAGTGTGATTATAAATGATTATAAACACTGGAGAGTGTGATTATAAATGATTATAAACACTAGAGAGTATGATTATAAATGATTATAAACACTAGAGGGTGTGATTATAAAATTATTATAAACACTAGAGAGTGTGATTATAAATGATTATAAACACTAGAGAGTGTGATTATAAATGATTATAAACACTAGAGAGTGTGATTATAAAATTATTATAAACACTAGAGAGTGTGATTATAAATGATTATAAACACTAGAGAGTATGATTATAAATGATTATAAACACTAGAGGGTGTGATTATAAAATTATTATAAACACTAGAGAGTGTGATTATAAATGATTATAAACACTAGAGGGTGTGATTATAAAATTATTATAAACACTAGAGAGTGTGATTATAAATTATTATAAACACTAGAGAGTGTGATTATAAATGATTATAAACACTAGAGAGTGTGATTATAAATGATTATAAACACTAGAGAGTGTGATTATAAACACTAGAGAGTGTGATTATAGAAGAAGAAGTTGCTTTCGGCTGCTCCCTGTTCGGGGTCACCACAGCGGACCAACTGGTCCGCACAACAACTTGGCAAATGTTTTACGCCGGATGCCCTTCCTGACGCAACCCTCCCATTTTTCCGGGCTTGGGACCGGCACTGCATCCAGTGGCTGGGGTTGAGGCATTGGCTGGGAATCGATCCCAGGCCTTTCGCATGATAGGTGAGAAACCTACCACTGAGCCACCAATGCCCCAAGAGATTGCGATTATAAATGATTATAAACACTAGAGAGTGTGTGTTACGGCCGGTAGTGTCCGGCAGGATATAACAGACCCAAACGCGAAGCTTGACGTGGACATGGGGTTTATTAACATAAAACACAGAACGGAAACCATGAAACAGAAACCGCGACACTACATCGGCCTATACACAAACGAGGACTAGCAAATGATACAGACAAAGACAGGACTATAAATAGGAAACCTAGTCATGAAACATTAGGAACAGGTGAACATCAATCAAGACACATTAGGCTAGGGCAGGGCTTAACTGACACATGGCCGACATAAACACAAACACAAACAGACAGGACAAACCCCTGCTAAGAGCCCCCTAGTGGTCCAACCTCAGCCCTGCTACCCGTAACAGTGTGATTATAAAATTATTATAAACACTAGAGGGTGTGATTATAAATTATTATAAACACCGGAGAGTGTGATTATAAATGATTATAAACACCGGAGAGTGTGATTATAAATGATTATAAACATTAGAGAGTGTTATTTATAAATGATTATAAACAGTAGAGAGTGTGATTATAAATGATTATAAACACTAGTGGGTGTGATTATAAATGATTATAAACACTAGAGAGTGTGATTATAAATGATTATAAACACTAGAGAGTGTGATTATAAATGATTATAAACACTAGAGAGTGTGATTATAAATGATTATAAACACTAGTGGGTGTGAATATAAATGATTATAAACACTAGAGAGTGTGATTATAAATGATTATAAACACTAGAGAGTGTGATTATAAATGATTATAAACACTAGAGAGTGTGATTATAAATGATTATAAACACTAGAGAGTGTGATTATAAATGATTATAAACACTAGAGAGTGTGATTATAAATGATTATAAACACTAGAGAGTGTGATTATAAATGATTATAAACACTAGAGAGTGTGATTATAAATGATTATAAACACTGAGAGTGTGATTATAAATGATTATAAACACTAGAGAGTGTGATTATAAATGATTATAAACACTAGAGAGTGTGATTATAAATGATTATAAACACTAGAGAGTGTGATTATGAATAATATCCTTTCTACAGTCATATACAGTGCATCTGGAAAGTATTCACAGCACTTCCCTTTTCCCACATTTTGTTATGTTACAGGCTTATTCCAAAATGGATTAAATTCATTATTTTCTGCAAAATTCTACAAACAATACCCAATAATGACAATGTGAAAGAAGTTTGTTTGAAATCTTTGCAAATTTATTAAAAATTTAAAAAAAAAAGAGAAAATGACATGTTCATAAGTATTCACAGCCTTTGCCATGACACTCGAAATTGAGCTCAGGTGCATCCTTTTTCCACTGATCATCCTTGACATGCTTCTACAACTTGATTGGAGTCCACCTGTGGTAGATTCAGTTGATTGGACATGATCTAGAAAGGCACCCACCCACTCCCTCCATTTGCAGCTATAAAAGCTTCAACTCTTCTGGGAAGGCTTTCCACAAGGTTTAGGAGTGTGTTAATGGGAATTTTTGACCATTCCTCTAGATGCACATTTGTGAGGTCAGGCACTGATGTTGGACGAGAAGGTCTGGCTCGCAGTCTCCGCTCTAATTCATCCCAAAGGTATTCTATCAGGTTGAGGTCAGGACTCTGTGCAGGCCAGTCAAGTTCCTCCACACCAAACTCACTCATCCTTGTCTTTATGGGGCTTGCTTTGTGCACTGGTGTGCAGTCATGTTGGAACAGGAAGGGGTCATCCCCAAACTGTTCCCACAAAGTTTGCATGAAATTGTCCAAAAATGTCTTGGTATGCTGAAGCATTAAGAGTTCCTTTCACTGGAACTAAGGGGCCGAGTCCAACCCCTGAAAAACAACACCTGAATTCAATGATATATCCAGTAAATGGATAAAAAGTACAATTTGTTGAACTTATACCTGGTACAGTAATGTTTAAAATCTAATTATGTGACGTTTTCAATCAGTGTAAACAAATGAGTGATGTTCTGGCTGTGAGTCTGATCTAAAATGAGTCAGGACTCTGTTGTGTCACAAAACTGCTGAGCTGAGGAGACGGAAGCACGCTGGTTGTGCCGGTGTAGAAATATCAGACCCAACGCGGAGTTAGACGGCGGACAGGGGTTTTATTAAACAAAAGAAACAGAATCACAAAGATGCAACACAAAGACGATGACTAGCAAACTAATGGAGACAGACGGCCACTATAAATAAGGAACATGATTAAGACACATTAGGAACAGGTGAACAAAGGCGGAGACACATTAGGAAAAGGCGTGGCTAAAACAAACACATGGCTAAATAAACAAAACCCCTGCTGAAGGCCCCCTAGTGGTCCATCGGGGGCACTTGCCCCCGTAACATGTTGGCTTTCAGTATGTTTTACAAGTGTGTTTTTCCCTATATTGGATAACCTAACATATAAGTTTAGTGGCTAAAGATACAATTTGAGCTGGTTTTTAGATGACCAAGCACTTGGAGCATCTCAGAGAGCAGAAATGGGTTTGATATCAACATTTACTTTGAAGATACAAATATTTGTGTGGAAAAAATGAACCCTTTTTACATATTTCTGAACTTTTCTATGAATATATTGCCCCTAGTATTCTAGTTAAAAATAGAAGTACTTATGAAACTACAAATTCTTAAAGTCCTGAGTGTCTACTTTCATATGAGCTTCAAATTAACCACCATTGTCGAGTGGGACATGACAAAAACATTCAATACTGAACATGAACACAACCAAATCAGGAGCAAATCCTACTTTCTGTTCTCTGGTTACTTGGATGCTGGATTTCGTATTTCTTTTGAATAAGAAGCAAGATGAAACATTGATATGGTGAGCATCACTGACATGCTTGTACCTGTAACGGCTCCGACGATCATTATTAAATAAACCAACTAACAAACCAAGAAGGCCAAGAAAAGAAACAGAAACTAGAACAGCTATAACAAAAGTCTGGACCAATTCCATGTCCAAGACCATTGTCCATGATAGAGGTGGGATGAACAAAAAAAAATGAAGGAATAGGTTTCTTTTCAAAGGGGTGCCAATACTTTTAAAACCAGTGTTTTGAATGTATGCATGTCTTATTTTTAAAGGGTGCCAATATTTCTGATCATACCTCTACTCTGATTTGAAGTTTATTAGGTATACCGATGCAGTAATATATTGAAATATTATACTGTGTGTGTGTGTGTGTGTGTGTGTGTGTGTGTGTGTGGAGATAAGCTAACAAGCAGAGCCTCTGAAACTCAGTTTCATTTCTCTGCTTGAATAAAGATAAAAACCGCTCCGTTTCTTTAGAGGTCGAATCAGTTTCTCTCTCTCTCTCTCTCTCTCTCCCCTCTCTCTCTCTCTCTCTCTCTCTCTCTCTCTCTCTATTTTGCTTTCTAATCTCTTACTTTCTTCATATCTCTTCATCTCTCACTCTTGCACTCTCTCTCTCTTCACATTGTTTCTTTCCCTCATCTTTTCTTCCTCTCTTTCTTGCTTTCGTCTTCTGCTTTGTTTGCATTCAATCCCTTTCTTCATCTCTCTCAATTCATTTCTCTCCTTTTAGTAATTTTCATCTCTCACCGTCCTCATCTATCTCTTGCGTTCTTCATCGCTCTTTTTTTCCTCTCTTACTTTTGTCTCTCTTTTGTTTTCTTGCTTTCATCTCTCTTTCTCCATCCTCTTGTGCTTTCTTCATCCCCCTCTCTCTCTCTCTCTCTCTCTCTCTCTCTCTCTCTCTCTCTCTCTCTCTGTCATTCTTTATTTCTCTCACTCCCTTTCTCCACTTAAAATTGTATCTGTACTTTTTCTCTCTCTCTCTCTTTCCTTTTTCAAAATTTTTATCTAACTCTCACTATCTATCTTTTACTTTCTTCATTCCTTACTATTTCTTCATCTCTCTCTCTCTCTCTCTCTCTCTCTCTCTCTCTCTCTCTATTCCTTATCTTTGTCTTTTTTTCTCTCTCTATCTCTCTCACTCATTCTCCCTTTTGTCTCCCTCTTCATTCTTTCATCTCTCTCTTTTCCCCCTCTTCTTGTGCATTCTTCACTACTATCGCTTTCTTCATCTCTCTCCCTGTCTTTCACCGTTATGGTTTTCATCGAACTTCATCTATCTTTTGCTTTCTTCATCCCTCTCTTTCTTGCTTTCATCTTCCTCGTTGTACTCTTCAATTCAGTTTCTCGCTCTATATGTTTGCATTCTAGCACTTTCTTTATCTCTCTCTTGCTTTCATCTCTCTTTTTTTCCTCTCTTACGTTTGTCTCTCTTTTGTTTTCTTTCTTTCATCTCTCTCTTTTTCCCTTTTCTTGTACTTTCTTCATTTCTATCGCTTTCTTCATCTGTTTTTCAGTCTCTCACTGTCTCCATTCGCATTCTTTCTCTCTCTCTCTTTTTTGTATCTCTCGCTTTCTTCATCTCTCAATCTTTCTTTATTTCTCTCATTCCCTTTTTCTACATACAACTGTATCTATCTTTTTCTCTCTCTTTCCTTTTTTAGAATGACTTTCCTCATCTATCTTTGACTTCATCTGTCTCTCTCTCTCTCTCCCTCTCTCTCTCTCTCTGCGCATGTAATATCTCGGATTATTTGTGTGTGTGTGTGTGTGTGTGTGTGTGTGTGTGTGTGTGCGTGTGTGTGTGTGTGAGCAGCGTGTCGGTGAAGCATGGTCATGGCGGATCCGAGCGCGACGCTGTGTGAGAGGTTGACTCGCCGGCACGGTGTGTGTACAGTGTGTGTATAGTGTGTGTATAGTGTGTGCGGCGAGTGTAGAAGATTGTTGTGTTGCAGTCGGTAAGGTGGTGGGACATGAGAACATTGTCTCTGCCTCAAGAATGAACAGTGCTATTGTGGTGTTCCTGAATGATGTGGATAAAGTGAGAAAACTGACCCAGAATGGAATAGTGGTCAATAATGAGATGATATTGCTTTCTCCCCTCAGTTCCCCAGCTAAGAAAGTTATGCTGTCTAATGTCCCTCCTTTTATTTCTGACGAGGCTATCGGTAAAGAGCTGTCTCGGTACGGGCGAATGGTCTCCCCCATTAAGAAAATCCCCCTTGGCTGTAAGTCCCCACTGGTGAAACACTTGGTTTCTTTTAGAAGAATGGTGTTTATGGTGTTTAAAGAAGGTGTCGGTGAGCTAAACGTTGTTTTTAAATTCACTGTTGATGGCTTCGATTACAACATCTTTGTTTCTTCTGATACAGACATTAAGTGTTTTAAAGTGTTAGTGTTGATGCTCCTCTGCCCACCCTTCAAGAACTGTATACATCCAGAGTGAGGAAAAGGGCTCTGAAAATCACTCTGGACCCCTCACATCCAGGCCATCTCCTTTTTGACCTTTTGCCATCTGGCCGGCGCTACAGAGCAGCAACTACCAGGACAGCCAGGCACAAGAACAGTTTCTTCCCCCAAGCAATCTACCTTTTGAACAGTTGAATGTTCCCAACATTGGGCAATAAAAAAATTTAAAAAAAGTGCAATAACCTCATATTTATTTGTTATCACCCCCACATCCCTACATCTCAACTCATTCTACTCTATTCTGTACATACAAATTACTTTATTTTCCTATTTAAATATGTGTATTTTTATTTCTCATCCTATTTTTTGTTGTTGTTATTTGTATTGTTGTTGTTGTCTCTGTGCACTGGAGCTTGTGACACTAAAACAAATTCCTTGTATGTGCAAACATACTTGCCAATAAAGCTCTTTCTGATTCTGATTCTGATTCTGAAATGTGGTCAAACAGGACATCTTGCTCAGGACTGCCCTGAGAGGCAGAGTGACCCCAGTGTTTCTGAGCGACCGGGGCGGGGCGGGACGCGGCCGAGCCGGCTGGGGTCGTTCCCCCTGCGTCCATGGAGGGCCCCGTAGCTGCCGCTGCACCAGACCTGATGGAGAGTGAGCCCCAAGCCCAGCCTGCAGCCCAGAAGTTCACTGGAGCTACGCCAGCCTCGGAAAAGCCACGCACGGCCGAACCGGCTGTGGCAGAGCCATGCTCGGCTCGACCGGACCGGAAGAAGCCGTGGTCTACTGAGAAAAGCTCAGTGGGTTCTGGAGCAGTGCTGGAACCACCTGCGCTGACAGAGGCAGGCACGGAGGTGCAGGGCAACCGCATGGAAACACCGGACACTACATCAGTGCAGGGGGACGGGGGAGACGTGGACATGGTGGATGAGCCCGTTTTTAAAGTTCCAAATAAAAGGAAAAAACAAGTTAAGGGGCAAGGGAAAAAACAGGCTAAAAAAGAGACGAAGGTGGAGGAACGAGAATCGGACAGTGATGACTGCATCTCAGACTTTTAACTTTCCATTCTCAGGAGGAACAGATTAATGTCGTTTATAGTGCAGAGGACATTAAAGAGTTTTTAAGGAACACCAAATGGCAGAAGAATGTCGCATTAGAAGAGTTTTCCCTGAGCGCAAACAGTTCATTCATGATGTTAAGTTCTTCAGAAGAGATGGAGCGTTTGTCGATGTACAAATTTTCCGTCTGAAGAAACTGATAACGAGAGTGAATAGGGAAAACTCTGACGATGAGTAATGTGTGGTGTTTTTTATGTTAGAGTGGTTTTTACCCTCTGTTTGGTTTTATTTATTTTAATGATGGGAATTAATATTGCGAGTTTAAATATTAATGGAGCAAGAGAGCAGAATAAGAGAGCTAAACTCTATGGACTTTTAAAGCAGAAGCACATTGATGTTGTCATGCTGCAGGAAACCCACAGTGATATCAGCAATGCTGCTGATTGGGTGAAGGAGTGGGATGGGTTGGTGATTTTAAGCCATAACACATCACTCAGTGGTGGAGTCGCCTTGCTCTTTGCTCGCAATTTTATCCCTTGTTATTATTCAGTTGAAGAGATTTTAACTGGGAGGCTTTTAAAAGTAAAAGCTTTTTATGAGAATGAGGTTTTAGTTTTTATCTGTGTGTACACTCCCACCAGTGCAGTGGAGAGGATGGTCTTTTTGGACACATTGAGCAATGTTATTGCTGACTGCGACACTGCAGATATTTTAATTCTGGGTGGAGATTTTAACTGTACTACGGATGATTTGGATCAGAACCATGCAGAGATAGAAATAGTGGAACTCCAGCGTTTGGAGGCCTCAAAAGTAAAAAAGCCAAAATGAACGACCTGTTAGACATTACAGCACAGGGGGCGCTGGTCCGCTCACGCTTTAAAAGCACAGCCGAGATGGATGCTCCATCTAAGTTCTTTTTCAGTTTAGAGCAAAAGAATGGACAGAAAAGATTCATACATGCTGTGCGAACAGAATCAGGGGATCTCTTATCTGAGCCCACTGAAATTTGCAAGCAGACAGTAAGCTTTTACTCAAAGCTGTACAACAGTGAGTGGTCGGGGGCACAAGTGGTGGAGGACAGCTTCCTCGTGGGCCTGCCAAAGCTCTCTGAGCAAGCGGCCAGAGAGTTGGACAGGGAGCTATCGCTGGAGGAGCTTCACGAGGCTCTCCAGAGGATGGAGAATGGACGGGCGTCAGGTATAGAAGGTCTCCCGGCTGAGTTTTACAAGGCTTTCTGGGCTGTCATAGGGCAGGACGTGCTGGATGTCCTACGGGACAGTGTACGGAGAGGCAAGCTCCCATTGAGCTGCAGCAGGGCCGTCATGACCCTGCTGCCGAAAAAGGGAGACCTGACACACCTGAAGAACTGGCACCCCGTCTCACTACTGCGCACTGACTGCAAGCTGCTCTCAAAAGCATTAGCTTCGAGACTAAGGTAATGGAGCGGCTCATTCACCAGGACCAGACGTACTGTTTGCCTGATAGGTCCATATTCGATAACGTGTATTTGATTCGTGACATTTTGGATGTCTCCAGGCTATTGGGCTTAAAGACTGGTCTGATTTTCCTAGATCAGGAAAAGGCTTTTGACCGGGTTGAGCATGAATATTTGTGGAAGGTGCTGGAAACCTTCAGGTTCAACCCAGGTTTTATAGGCATGATCAAGGTGTTGTACTGTGAAATTGAGAGTGTATTAAAGGTTAATGGTGGTTTATGTGCTCCTTTTAAAGTGTTGAGAGGTATCAGGCAGGGCTGTGCTTTTAAATAAACTCAGAAGTCATCTTTCTGGTTTTAAAGTTCCACACACCAATGCCTCTATCTGTCTGTCAGCATATGCAGATGACCTAGTAGTAATGATAGACTCACAGAAAGACTTGAATGCTTTAACTGACATTTTAAATGACTTTCAGGTTTTATCTTCTGCAAAAGTCAACTGGGCGAAAAGTGAAGCAATTTTAGTTGGGGAGTGGGGAGGAGAGCAACCTACACTACCAGGGGGTCTAGTGTGGAAAAAAGATGGTTTTAAATACTTGGGTGTCTACCTGGGGAATAATGAGTTTTTAAACAAAAACTGGGAAGGCACTGTAGAGCATGTGAAAGGCAGACTGAGCAGGTGGAAGCGGCTGGTCGCAAGGATGTCCTACAGGGGGCGAACGCTGGTCATCAACAACCTAGCCGCGTCGTCCCTCTGGCACAATCTGGCATGTGTGGATCCGCCACCAAACCTGCTGGCAAGCATCCAGGCCCTGCTGGTGGACTTCTTCAGGGACGGTCTACACTGGATTCCTCAGAGCGTCCTGCACCTGCCCAAAGAATAAGGGGGCCCTGAAGCTGGTCCAGTTAGCCAGCAGAACTGCAGCTTTCCACCTCCAGAGACTCCTCACTGGTCCCAAAGACTTAATATGGAGACCAGTAGCCCATGGATTTTTACATCCGCTGGATGTTTCTGGATTACTGGGTTTTTACCGTGGACTTTTTAAAATCTGGAACTGTTTTAGAAAACGAAACAAGGGCTGTGGAACGCCACACTGGCTACTGGAGGAGCCCCTGATTCACGGCAGGCGTCTGGACATCTCCAGGGTGACCGTCCCTGCACTGTCCAGAGCTCTCATCTCCTCAAGGTTCGTGACACTCCGGGAGCTGGTGAACAGGACCTGGCAGCACGTTTGGGACTAAGGTCCCTGTGTGTTGTCAATCAGCTCTTACATCGCTGGAGGACTGTCTTAACATCAAAGGAGCGTGTTCAGCTGATGGACTATCAGATTACTGAAACCAACCCTGCAGAAGAAGAATTCTTTTCCCCAGCTGGACATCGATCTTGACGGGTCGAAAGGTCCACTCCTGGAGTGCTGGGGTGTAAGGGAGATGGACTTTGGGTCAGTGTCAGGGAAGCTGCTCTACAGAGCGTGTGTAAAGGTTTTAAATAAGAAGAAGCTGAGTGGGAGGGTAGGGCACCCCATGGAGAAGTGTTCTGGGTTTTAATGCTGATATTAAACCAGAGTGGAGGGCACTGTATAAACCACCATTAACCAAATGAGCTGCCGACCTCCAATGGAGGATTTTACATGGTATTATCTCTGTGAACTCTTTTATCTTTGTTTTAAACCCTGATGTTTTACATGACTGTCCTTTTTGTTCACAGAGAGAAACTGTTTTTCATGCTTTTATTCACTGCTCCAGGTTACAGCCATTGTTTGTGTTTTTACGGAGCATTTTAAGGTCTTTTAATGTTGATTTTACTGTTCAGTGTTTTATTCTTGGTTTTAAATATGCCAAGAGACACAGGTTCAAATGCCAACTGATTCATTTTATTTTTGGTCAAGCTAAAATGGCAATTTACCTGAGCAGAAAAAACAAAATTGCACAAAACACAGACTGTGATGCTAAAAGGATTTTCTCCAGACTGGTTAAATCAAGAATTTTAATTGATTTAAATTTTTATGAGTATGAATGATTTGCTGATGTTTGAGACAGTGTGGTGTTGTGAGAAAGCTCTGTGCTCTGTTGAGGAAGGAGAGCTCTGCTTTGCACAAGAGCTTAACTAATCCTCACTACTTTTAACTATCCACTGCTACACTTAACCTAATTTATTGAAATGGTTTTAATATTTATTTATTTATTTATTTATTTATTTATTTATTTTTAATTTTAAATTTTTTTAATTAATTTATTTATTATTTTTTAATTTATTTATTTATTTATTGAGTCACCATGATTTATGTATAATGTGACCTGTTTAAATAAAGGACTGTAAAAGTCAAAGTCTCTCTCTCTCCCTTATTTTTGTCTCTCTCTCTCTGTCTCTCTTTCTCTCACTCATTCTCCCTTTTGTTTTCAATCTTTTCTCCTTTTCCCCCCTCTTCATTTCTATCTAACTTTGTCTCTCTATCTTGGATTCTCTTTCTTGCTTTCTTTCCTCATCTCTCTCTCTTTATCTCTCTCACTCCTTTTCTCCATTTATAACTGCACATTTTGTCTTTTTTAATCTCTCTCTCTTTTTCTCCTTTTCACAAGTTTCATCATTCTTCCTTTCTTCCTCTATCCTTTGCTTTCTTCACCCCTCTCTCTCTCTTGCTTTCATTTTCCTTCTCTCACTCATTCTCCCTTTCATTTTTTATTCTTTCATCTCTCTCTTTTCCTCCTCTTGTTGTGCATTCTTCACTTCTATCGCTTTCTTCATCTCTCTCTTCCTGTCTTTCACCTTTACACAGTTTACATCGAACTTCCTTCATCTACCTTTTGTTTTCTTCATCTCTCTCTCTCTCACTCTCTCTCTGTCTCTGATGTAATTAAAGCTCCCCTCAGCACAGCAGTGTGAAGTTATGAATCATATTAACACACCTCCTTACAGTGTGTGTTGCAGACTTCAGCACTTTTTTTCTCGATGCGGGACTAAAATGGCGTTAAATGGAATATTTTTTATCTATTCTTTTCCCCTCATTGATGTTCAGTAAGTGGTTGAGACGTTTTCATGGGTTTTGACTGAATGGCTAATTTGATGAAATGCTTTCCATCAGTACAATTATACTTTGATCATTTAGTGCTCAGGAACTTGTGACAGCTTTCACATCTTATATTCATCATCCTGCCCTCTGATTGGTTTCACCAGATATGAAAAGAAGCTTTTTTTTTTCTTCTACTGTCTTCTAGGAGTTCGAGCTTCAGACATAAGACGCAAGAAGCTCGAGTCCAGATCTGAAATCTCTACAAGGAGACAAAATACATTATTAAAGTGGAAATGTTTGCTCATGTTTGCTTTTTTTGTTTATATAACTTATGATGATTACAACAATGCCTCGGAGAAGGATAAATCGGTTTTATTCTGTTTTTAACCGTGTTCTTCTGACAGACACTACACTTGGCCTTTAACAATGTCCTCCAATTTCAGAGTGTAATGAAAGAGAAGTTCTAGGCCTTAGAATTTGGTCATTGTACATTCTTATTGAAAACACTGTACAAAAAGGGTTTTCAACAGGACTTACTGAGAGGCAGATAGATAGATAGATAGATAGATAGATAGATAGATAGATAGATAGATAGATAGATAGATAGATAGATAGATAGATAGATAGATAGCATAAAATTTTCCCCAATGCCCACACTTGACAAAATTTTGTAACCCTTGAGTCAACTTATAGAAAGCATATTCAACCTTGATTCTGGTTTTAACTAGAGATGTGAGCATTTTTTCACCATCCTGGGTGCCTCCCACCTGCATTTTATTTTTTTTTGTGAGCCACATAGCGAGCTTAGCCTGACCCATGATAAAGTTCAGTGAGGTGGGCCGACAGTACTCCGGTCTCAGTACACAGCTCCCTAGCTGTTTTCCAGTTGTTGCCAGACCTCAGATCCTTGACTCTGGTGATTCCTGCTCTCCGGAAACGCTGTCGGATGTAGGGAGATGATAGCATTCTAGACTGTATCAGAGGATTGTGGAAGAGTGGTTCTTCTTCAGTCCATGGAAAAGGCTGTGCATTGATTCTGCTGATCCTCAACACTGAAGACCAGGCTCTCAGGACTGACTGGTAGAAACGTGTTGTTGCTGACAGGTCCATTTCCCTGAAGTTCAGCACAAAAAGGTGTTTGTCATAGTTCAAAACTTCCACGCACTGTAGTAGGGCGTTAGCCGTGTCAGCCCATGCAAGCCCTCTACTATCCCTCTACCTCTAGTAGAAGTAGCCCTCTACTTTACTATCCTCTTCTGAACATCCTTGATCAACAGCTCTGGAGGTTCGTGGACGGTGAAATGATGCCACAGCAAGGAGGCTATCAGATTGTTGGTAACCAGTACTCTCCCTCTATAGGATAGCTGGGGCAGGACCCAGGTCTACTGAGACAACTTGGTACACACCTTCCCCACTACTCCCTCCCTGTTCTTGTTTTGAAAGTCATCTGTTCCTACAAACACCCCTAGGTATTTTAAGCCAACCTTTCCCCACTGGAGACTGCCTGGTAGAGTGGGAGGACCTTGTTCCTGCCACTGCCCTGTTAAAAAGCCTTTCACATTTATCCCAGTTGACTCTTGCTGAAGAATCTCTAGTGTCTGCGTCTAGCGTCGCCTTGGTTCTTAATAAAAACAGTCACATCATCTGCATATGCTGACAGAGGCTCTATTGCCAAGCTGTACAATTGTCCAGACAATGGCCACCCCTGTCTAATACCTCTTTCCATTCTCACTGGACAGCTGAGATCACCTCCAACCTTAAGAGTAAAACAAGCCTCGGAGTATAGCAATTTTAGCCATAGTAGAAACTCTCTTCCTACACCAAAGGTTTCAAGTACCTGAAAGAGATAATCATGATCGACCCTGTCAAAGGTCCATTATGGTGCGGTTTGGTATACAATATGACTGGTTATTGTGCACTATTGTGTGTATGCACTGTTTTAGTCTGTTTGCAAGGCATTTTGATAAAATCTTGTAGTCACTGCATAAAAGTGCCACAGGTCTCCAGTTCTTAAGAAGTCTGAAGTCTCCTTTTTTTGGCAGTAGTGAAAGTACTGCTCTTGTGCAGCTTGCTGGTAGCTTTCCGTTGATAAAAGAGCTTTTGAACACCTCAAGCAGGTCTGTTCCTAGAAATTCCATGAAATGTTTATAAAACTCATTAGGTAGTCCATCGATTCCTTGTGCACGTCCCACTGCAAGCTGCTGAACTGAGGTGGCCACTTCTTGAAGTTCAAGACCTGCACCCAGCATGCTGCTCTGTTCAGGAGACAGTTTTGGGAGTTCCCTAAGTAGCTCCTTTGTGCAGGATGGGTCACAGGCCTCAGCACTGTAGAGGTCTATGTAGAATTTTGTGGCCTCTCTCCTCATTTCAGCTGCCTCTGTGATTATAGTTCCATCTGCTTGTTTGAGATAATGCATCTGGTTCTGGGGTTTTGCCTTTTTGGCAAGGCCGAAGAAAAAGGCATTGGGGGCATCCATGTCTTTAATGCTGGAAAAGCGGGATTTTATTAGGGCTGATTTAGCTTGTTCATGCAAAAAGGAACTTAAAAACCTCCTCCTTCGTTCCAGTAAAACACCCTTACTCACATCATTACTGAAGATCATTTTTCTTTGTATTTCAGTTATTTCTGTTTCAAGTTTGTGAATTTTGCTCTTTATTATTTCCAACATGCATGCTGTGTATTTCTGACAGAATACCTTAATGTGTGTTTTCCCTACCTCCCACCAGGAAGCTAGACTGTTAAAGTCACCTTTTTTAAAGTCAGTCTTGTTCTCTAAAGATACAGAAAAAGAGAAAGAGTCAAGCTGAAACAGAGAGAGAGAGGGAGAAAGCGAGAGAGTGAGAGAAATACAAAGATACAGAGAAGGAGATAGAGTCAAACAGAAGGTGTGTGTGTGTGTGTGATGAGAGAGAGAGAGAGAGAGAGAGAGAGAGAGAGAGAGAGAGAGAGAGAGAGAGAGAGAGTCAAGCTGAAACAGAGAGAGGGAGAAAGCAAGAGAGTGAGAGAAATACAAAGATACAGAGAAGGAGATAGAGTAAAAGCAGAAGGTGTGTGTGTGTTTTTAAGAGAGAGAGAGAGAGAGAGAGAGAGAGAGCAGAGAGAGAGAGAGAAAGATAAAGATAAAGATAAAAGAAAAGGGGGAAAAGAGAGAGAGAGTCAAAAAATACGGGAAAAGGAGATGAGAAGAGAATGGGTGTGAAAAGAGAAAGAGAGAGAGAAGAAGTAGGGAGAGAGAGAAAAAAGACAGAGAGAAAGAATAAAGAAAAGAGAAAAGATAAGGAAGAGAGAGAGAGTCAAAGAATACAGGAGAGCGAGAGAGAATGGGAGAGACAAAGAGAAAGAGAGAGAGTAAGTCAAGTAGAGAGAGAGAGAGAGAGAGAGAGAGAGAAAGAATAAGAGATAGAGAACAAATTCAAAATTTATGGTTACTGTACAAGCTGGCTTGCTGTTTCATCAAAAAGTCTTGTCCTTGTATTCATCCAGCCGGAGTACCCCACAGATCAGGACAACATTCCCACATTTCAGCTCTTATTGTTAACTTTATGCTGATTGGCTGTCTTTCCCTGAAATGTTCTGTAGCAAAAGATACATGTTACTGCTGTTCTACTGGAATGAGCTTCACACTCCCTCGTTTTTCCATTCAGACAATATCTAAACGAAGGGCCATCAACCTGAGCGACAAACAAACCTTCACTCACCGATTTCCCCAAGGAGGAAAATAACATTATTGCAGCCTGTAAATAACCACGCACAGTGACTCACAAACACTTGCTTGGTGAAAAAAAACCTTCACTCTATTCAGTGGACACTGACTCCATCCAGTGGCCGTGATCGTGTAGTGACAAACCTACAGCAAAAACGCTCAAATACGGAGAATTGAGTCAATACAGATCATGCTTTTAAAAATACTTTATTTTGCAGAATATAAAATTTTTTCTAATATATTTTTTTTCTGCATTCCACAAATAATATATACAAAATCAGTGACAGGTGTCACGAAACATATTGCGTGCATGTTGACCAGGCCAATAAGAAAAAAAATTATGGATCCCTGATTTTTACACGTCAGATGACCAAATGGTAAGGATAAATCACTTCTTGTGGTTCATGTAAATTTAGAATAAATACAGTGCTTATGTATTTATATTTCATGTGGAATGATATGAACTGAATTTTCACCATTTTCACAAAATTATTTCTGGTAAAGGATGCTTGGCTCATGCTTTCGGTCTGCTAATTCCTGAATTCCCGAATTGACCAGGTCTATGTGGTAAAATTTGTGTACCAAATTCCTGAATTCCCGAATTGACCAGATTTATGTTGTCAACTTTGTGTATACAATTCCTGAATTCCCAAATTGACCAGGTCTATGTGGTAAAATTTGTGTATAAAATTCCTGAATTCCCGAATTGACCAGGTTTATGTTGTAACCTTTGTGTATAAAATTCCTGAATTCCCGAATTGACCAGGTCTATGTGGTAAAATTTGTGTACAAAATTCCTGAATTCCCGAATTGACCAGGTTTATGTTGTAACCTTTGTGTATAAAATTCCTGAATTCCCGAATTGACCAGGTCTATGTGGTAAAATTTGTGTACAAAATTCCTGAATTCCCGAATTGACCAGGTTTATGTTGTAAACTTTGTGTATACAATTCCTGAATTCCCGAATTGACCAGGTCTATGTGGTAAAATTTGTGTACAAAATTCCTGAATTCCCGAATTGACTGAGTCTATGTGGCAAAATTTGTGATTGTAGATGTTTCTACACAATTTTTGTGTATATGGATAAAACCCAGGTTGTCAGTATCAGAGTAAAGTGAGTAAGAGAAATGTGGTGTGCGTGGTTAGAGTTAGGTTATAGACCAACATGGCTACATGCATGCTCTGGACGGGCTGAATGAATATTATTAATAACAATTATTATCATTATTAATAGAGAGAACTTGTTTTCCAAACAGGGTTTGTGAAAGAAAGCATAGAAGGGGTGGGGGTTGGGGGGGCAAAACTTTTACTTTATGGTCATGTGACTTGAAGCCAAACCATAATAACATCAACAAATCTTAGAAATAGTGTGTACTTGGTCCTGTGGAAAAAAAAAAGCTGCTCCATGCTCAAAAGTGTGGTTTTAAATCCCAGGGATTCATGAAATCATCATTGGAATGAATTTTACAGTTAATGTGGTGGAAAAAGTTAACATCCAGTAACTATTTGGCCAAACGTTTGTAGACACCTGACCAGATTAACAGATTTATTCCCTCTTTGCTCTTATAAAACCTCTGTTTTTCTGTGAATGAAGGTTTTCCATTAGATTTAGGAGTGTGGCTGTAGGGATTTGTGGTCATTTAACCACTAGTGAGATTAGACACTGATGTCTGATCGAGAAGCTCTGGGGTATATTCAGTTTTGGCAGGTCCAGTTCATCCCAAAGGTTCTTCCAGTCCAAACTTAACGTCGTGTACAGGAGCGCTGTCATGCTGGAGCAGGTTCGTGCCTCTTAGTTCCAGTGAAGGGAAACATTCTATACAATTGTGTGCTTCCAGTTTTGTGGCAAAAGTTTGGGTGTGGTGGTCAGGGGTCTGCAAACCTTTGGCCATATAGTGTAGTTTTAATACCCATATTTTAATGTGTTAACATGCTTGCTAGATGCGGCATGGAAAAAATGAAACACTTAAACCTGATTTTATAGCCCATCCCAATAAAAATGGGGTTTTCTCTACAAGGACTTTGTGCTCAAAGCTACTGTGCAAACATTTGCTAGTGGTTTTGGCTCCACAAAGTTCAGTTTGCTCCATAATGTGGGAAGCACACACCTCCTCTTCCAGTTCTTGACCCAAGCACCAAAATGTTGTGTGGAGTTAAAAAGTAGCATTGCCATATCTCTCTATAAGAGAAAGCAGGCTTTAAAAGCCCTGAGCTCGTTTCATTCGGCGTAAAAAGTTCCTTTTTTCCTCCAGAAGCTCCTGGATCCGCTTGTTGCGTGTTCGTTCCCGGAGGAAGACACGCCCTTTTCTTGGAATGACATTGTTCTCGGGGAACTCGTTATCCATGGCAGTAATTTGGAAAGGGACCTCAATGGCGTTGTTTTCCTCCTCTTTGTTGGCTAACCTGGTTGTTGTTACCTTGTCTGTCATTGGTGATGAAGTGGTCATTGTCACTGTGGTTGGCAAGATCAGGGATGACGTTGATGGTTCAATACTTCCTTCAAAAGTTGGCATTAGTGTTGTCAATATTAGAGCCAGGCTGGTATTATTGACCATCTCATGCAAGCCTGAAGTGGTTAACTCATCATCCCCACTGGTTTGGACTTTTTCAGGTTTGGCACCTCGTCCGATTTGGGATTCATCAGAGTCAACACTGGGGCTGGTCACCGTAGTGACGTGTATCTCATCCAGTCCAGTGACGCTATTGTTATCTGTACCGGTATTCTGTATGGTATCATCTACAACAGACAAGATGACGTTACCGCTTGTAGTCTGGGTTGCCATGACGATTGGTGTTGGCTCTGTGAACAAGCTGCCTGTTGTGTTCACGTGTATTACGCTTGGAGTCGTAGCTTCAACCTTAGTGCCCGTCGTGAGGATCGTATATTCCCAGGCATTATATTCTGTATACCCAATGCCTTCTGTAATGGCTCTTCCCAATGTTGCAGAAGGAGGACTTGTGGTTTTCAGAATGAAGCCTTGGCTTCTCGTGCTTACTCTTGGTGTAGTTGGAGTCAGCCCCGTCGGTGTAGCGACAGCGACGCTGGTTGTGTTGGCAGAGCTGCAGGATTCGCAGCAGATACGCTGGAAGGCAGGAATCATGCAATACTGCTGGAGTGTCGCCATCTTGCACAAGATAGAGCGGTCAGTGCGACACCGGGAGCCTATAACACAACGAAGTGAAGATAATCAGATAAACTAGGTGAAGAAAACAGAAACCAAAACTATGATTTATGCATAATGTGTGAGGAAATGTGTATGCAGTAGCGGAAAAAGAAGAGAATAGGAGACTTGGTAATAAAGGAAAGGAGAAAAACAGTATCAGTAGACTTTGCTTTGGCATTTTTAATGCATTCTTGAGTTCGTACATGTTACATGGAAAAACAACTAAAAAATGATTAATTCTAGGTCAAGATGGAAAAATCAGCTGATGAAACTGTTCACTAGATTGCATGTTCTTTTCTATCTATAGCTCAACCCTCTTAATTTTTTTTTTCCATTGTATTTAGACTTCCAAATAAAAGTCTGTTGCTGTTGTTCATCTAAACACGCTCCATAAATGAAGTGTAGCTCAATGATTAAGTTGTTGGATTAATGATCAGAAGGTTGTGAGTTCAAATCACAGCTCCACCAAGCTGCCACGAGTGGGCCACTGAGCAAGGCCCTTAACCCTTGCATAAATTAGATAAATGTAAGTTACTTTGGATAAGGATGTCTGGTAAATGCCATAAATATCAACCCACTATCTGGTGGTATGGGGAATCACAATCCATTAAAAATAAATTAATTTAAAAAAAAACTCAAAGAAGAAGACTTCCTGTTTTCTCAAACTCTTATCCTTACATTCTATGCATCACAATGGTTCGGTTCTGCATAATGGTACCAGAAACAAGCTTCCCTGTTTAGTTCTACCTCTTCAGACAATATCTGCAGAATTTTGTTTTTCATTTATATTTGGAACAATTGTGCCACTCATACAAATGATTGGTAAAACGATCTGCAAAGGCAT
This sequence comes from Hemibagrus guttatus, assembly GCA_033459395.1. Classification (NCBI taxonomy): domain Eukaryota; kingdom Metazoa; phylum Chordata; class Actinopteri; order Siluriformes; family Bagridae; genus Hemibagrus; species Hemibagrus guttatus. The sequence continues at coordinate 4,471,066 of JAUCMX010000009.1, read as the reverse complement.
TTAACAGATGAAAATGCCTAATAGAGAAAAGTGGCATAATAGATGAAATAAACTGATGACATTCTAGCAGGAAATGAAATGGAAAGACTATACGTTATGTCTAAAATGATAATAAATGATCCTAATCTGAGAAAGAGAGAGAGAAACACAGAGAGAAAGGTCTTTTTCAGAACACATTTTTTATTCCTACTTTTGCAGTTGTTCATGACAGAAACTGAAACAATGAGATGCACTTCCCGCCCCATTAAATATATAGATATAGAGTTGTTCTCTTAAGAAAAATAAATTGACTGTATCGAAAGGTACAAGTTCACAGTAACTTTGGTAAAACACTTCAATACTTTGAGACCAGTCAATCCATTGGTAAATCAAATAGTCACAAAAATAAATCAATCGGTCATTGGTTAAATAAAATACAGGATTTCGATGACGATGTAAAAACTGGCATGGCACGCGTAAGTGTCATATATATGTATATATTTATATATATTATATGTATATATTAAACATTTACAAAACATTAATAAAGTTTCCCTGATAAATCAAAGTGCATATAGACGCAGTGCACGTAAAGTCCATCTGAATGTTTTCCCCACATTAGCCAGCCAAGACACAGCAGGCTGATTGAAGTAACCCAACAGTTACTCATAGGATATAATATTAACTTTTTTTTTTTCTGAGAAGTAAAGAGTTAACAGTCATAAACTTTATTAAATACAGTCAACACCAATGTTTATTTACAATATCGCACTGCGAGGTCTGGCTTTGCCCCATGTTCGCCGCACGGCTTTTTAGCACAAAACTTCGGATAGCTCGCTACATAGTCACAACAGAAATGTGTGTTTCACAATACAATAACACGTCGGAAGGGATAAAGAGAGGCCAAGTGTCACTTTTATTCTACCTTTCCCCCTCCCCCCAAACCCACTGGGTAGCCGGCGTTTTAGGGAGTGTGTAATGTTATCTCGGTTTGCTCGGTTCTGTAATGTTTGGTAGAAGCTGCCTCTGGTTCTGTGTGTTTGTTACGATACGATACGATACAATACGATACGAGTTCTATGAGTAAAGCCGTACTTTCGCAGATAGAAATGCCGATACATTCAAATCCAGTATAAGGCATTGTTCTCGCACTCAGTGTCTCAAGAAATGAACCGAAGATGAAGGTGTATGAGGTATTTTCATGGATCACTTTCTTTCGTGAGTCCATCAGAAACCGAGAGAAACACACAGTCGCACACGTGACGGATACACTCGCGCGAAAAACATAACGCACTCTCATCGATGTCGATGACGTGTGAGGCGTGTGAAATGGGTCTCGGCAAGAATGACAATGGAACTAGAACGACAACAACAACAAAAAATGTCTGATTCGGAGTCTCTCAAAAGTAAATAAATAAATCGTTTAAAAAATTGTAAAAATGGAGAGGCAACTGGCTGAGCATGTCCTGCATAATATAGATCTACCCTCTTCCCCCCAAAACACTTTACAACTGTTATTAAATTCTTCTAGCTCTGTATTTTATGTAAAATTTTAAAAATTACACATAACAGTCAAGGATTAAAGTGATTGATAGCAGTCAAAAGGGTAGGCAAATAAGCTACAGCTTATTCATGAAACAAGTTATTAATTGTTATTAATATTCATATAAGTATGTATAAGTACAAATTATATATATATATATATATATATATATATATATATATATATATATATATATATATATATATATATATTAAACATAGCAAGCACAAATAAGCTGCATTTATTGAATATTTTCTTTAACAGTCAGAGAGGATGGATGATGAGGTGGTGTGGCGTTTAATCGTGTGCCATAAAGCGACCCTGTTGTTTTTTTATTTTTATTTTTTTTTATTTTTACCTGGACGTTCCACCTCATGTACACCATCAGATGCCAGCATGTATCCCAGTGCTTCAACAGTACTTCCCAAGTTTATAGTTTCATATAAGTCATATATCATATATCTCTGTTCCTTTTTTAAAGTCTGAGAATGGACTAGGATGTGAAATGAGCAGTTAGCAAGTTTCTTTTTTTTTCCTTTTTTTTTCTTTTTTTACTCCATTGTGACAAGTTCACGCTCACAATAAAGCTTTAGTTTATATTTTTCCTCACACACCTGCACCTCAGGCGGCACTTCGACATGGACGCCGTCAAATGTAGCCAATGGCAAAGGAGCACCTCACAAAGGGGCAGCTCCATCCCAAATAATCCTCAGCATCATCAACTGACCTCTCAGGGTGCAGATCAAACCGCGAACCCCACCCCCCTTCTTCTGACAAACTTTTCGTTCACTTTTTTTTTTTTTGGATAGATTTGTTCACAATTTCTGACTTGCCGCGTTCACAACATAGAGCTCCACAAAGAGAGAGAGAGAGAGAGAGAGAGAGAGAGAGAGAGAGAGAGAGAGAAAAACAGAGAAATTGCCCCTTGTCAGAGATGCCCGGAGAAAGAGGACCACCACCCGGGAAAGGAGAAGCAATAGAGCGTTGGTGCTGTAGGCTGATCAGGGAAGTTTGCCCAGCAGAGTGAAGGAGAGAGAGAGAGCAACGCTCCAGCCCAAAGAGGAGAGAGAGAAAAGCGGCATGGCTTGGCTTGACAGGGATGCTTTACTTGAGAACCTCTGCACCGGGTATTTAGGGTCATGACGCGACAGCCACTGAATCAGGAAGTTGCCGTGTTTATTGAAGTCCGACATGCCCTCTAAAATGAGAGAGAGAGGGGGGGGGAGAGTGAGAGAGACAGAAAGAGAGATAGAGAGGAAGAGGGAGACAGGGAGTAAGAAAGAGGAGGGGAGGAGAGAGGAAGAACGTGAGAGAGACACAGAAAGAGAAAAAGAGAGTGAGAGATAGAGAGGGAGAGGGCATGAGAGAGGAAGGGAGAGAGAGAGAGAGAGAGAGAGAGAGTATAATAGTCAGTAGATAATGAACAAATGTATGTTCATATAAGTCAAGGACACAACCTTTACATTTTTCTTTACATTTTACTATAAAGGCATTTGTACTTTAAAGCTTATTCAATGATCAAATAAGAAAAATAGTTGATATAAAGCCAAGTAGAAATACAGTTTAGCGAAATAGCTAAAAAATAAAGCTATCCTGTCATGCTAGCTGTTGTTAGTTAGCTAGATAGTTAGCAGTAAAGATTATGAACCTTCATAAATATCACTGAACATACTCTTGTCAGGTTGTCTATTTTTTAGTGAGCTATTATTAACTAGCAGTAAAGATTCTTAAAAATGTATAAATTCTTTCACTTCAAAGTTTCTGCCTGTTAGCTGAGCTTAGCATTAATGTATATAATTATTTAGCAATATGATTTAGAAATCCTCCCAAAATCCTAGGCTAGTCCAAATTAGCTTTTTAGCAATTTAGAAATATGACATAGAAATCTCAGAAATCCTGTCATGTTAGCTCATATCTGACTAGCTAAAATTAGCGGGAACAATTCTGAATATTCAGAAATATATCATCTCAGTAATCCTCTCAATTTAGGCAGTTACCTAGTTAGCAGCAAAAATAACATTCAACATAAAAATTTCTCTCAGATATTCTGTCAGATTAGCTCATAATAGCTAGTGAGGCAGTGTAAAAAACAATTTTTAAAAAAAAAAAACTTCAAGAGCCTGTCAGATTAGCTCCTTTTTGCTTCTATCTAGCACAAGCCACATAGATAAAATATAACCTGAAAACCCCACAGAAATTCAGTCAGATTATTTTATATTAGCACAGCAATATAATTACCAATCACAAATAAAAGCTTAAGAAAGTCAAGTTAGCTTATATTAGCCAACTAGCTAGCTTTAGCAGTGAGGTTAATGGTATAAATATATCTTGTATAACAGCCTCCTCAAACATTCTGCAAGGTTAGATCATAATTATCTTCGAAATCCTGTCTTGTTCGCTTATATTTGCCAACTATCTAGCTTTACCCCTACATATTTATGAATCTATAACCCTCCTTAAACAAAATCCTGTCAGGTTAGCTCACATTTCTTAGCTAGCTAGTTCAAGCAATAGATAATATGAACAATCCTGTCACTTTAGCTAGCCATCTAAGTCTAGTTACATTAAACATTTAAAAATCCTGCTGAAAAACATTAAACACTCAGATTATATTGAAATACTCAGATTAGACTCAGACAGATTGAATTACCAGCGAAAATGATGTCAGAGTTTATGCTAGCTAGCTAACTAGCAGAGTCTGAAAATACTTGCGCTTGCTATAGATGAATGCTAATCATGTTCATCTTCCTATTTCAAGATTTCCATAGCTTACAGACATGCTTTCTTTATACATTCTTTACCAAATAAACACAGAGTTTGCAGCCTCATATGGATGGATTTTTTCCCTTGTGGTTTTGATTTAAAAAACAAACTGTTTCCTTTACCGGGTGTAAGAGGAAGTGTGAACTCACTTGGGCATGGATCCATGCTGCAGGATCTCAGTGCCAGAGGTTTGGATTCCAAACACAGTCCGATGGTGTTGTCACGAGTATGACAGAGCACCTGCCTCTCTTGAGTCCCTTTGCCGCAAGTCACCGAACACTACAGGTAAGATACACACACACACACACACACACACACACACACACACACACCTCTGAGTATGCAGAAACAAAGCAAAAACATGAATTGTTTGTAACTGAGGCATTAAATGCCAAAACTCCCTATAGTTCAGTGACTCCATCTTTTTTAAATGACTTCATTCATTTTCATTATTTAGCTAAAGGGAACTCATCAAGAAAGGAAAGAACTTCCACAGACTTTAATAGAAAAAAAAGATGATGAGGATTGGACAGAATTTATTTAGGTTTAAAAGACAGATTTCTGTGTCACTAATCAAAAATGTTAACATGAAGCACCAGTGCGAAACAAAACAATCACTCTAGTGTGTGTGTGTGTGTGTGTGTGTGTGTGTGTGCCAATTCATAGCCATGACTAATCACAAATAGTTATTTAAAGCATTATAAAGTAATTCAGTTATGTTAGCTGCTTATTTGGACCTTTGTATAAAGTAAAGAATTTTATGTAGCTAAACCTTTACAAATTTTAGTTCAATACCTCTGATCTATAATATAAAATCCAACCGATTTCTTTTTGTTTTGTCTGACCTGAAGCGTAAACCAGATTTCAAAAGCATATTGAACACCATGAGTGAAATAATATGTGTTTGTGTGTTCATAAAAAAATCACACCTGTGACCATGGCCCTAGTTTCCACTCAGCAGGACAGAGCATGCGGTTGCAGTCGCGTCTAGCCTCAGGACGTTCGTCGTTGCAGTATCGACTCCGGATCGACTTGAACTTTCCGTCACTGAGAGGCTGAACGCAGCGCACTGAGCGTGTCTGAGTCCCAAACCTACCACAGGATTTACTGCATTCACCCCAATCTCCAGTCACCCAGCTACAGCACATAGACACACACACACACACACACATGCAAACACAGAAGGCGTTTATTATTGATACTAGTTATCACAATCCTTGGGTATTAAACCCATCAGCTCCATGGCTTACATAGGTCAACATTTTGTAAAAGCCAGAGAGTCTACATAAATTGTAGGCGTCTGCTAAATGTCATACATGTAAATGTGAAAAGATCATCATGAACAACTGAACTTAGGGGAAGTGGTTAAGGTGTTGGACTACTGATCGGAAGGTCATCAAGCTGCCACTGCGGGACAATTGACAATTTAACCCTGGATTGCTCAAGGGCGTCTGCCAAATGGCAGAAATGTAGATAAAGCTGCAAGTTTTCCACCATTGGAAAGTCTTAGGTCTGGCTGATTTCTCAGTAATGTGACAAACTGACATTTTTTATCTTCTTAACATATGAATGATTGAATGAATGAATGATAAAGGGAACATAAGCTATAGCACACTTAAATGTAACTAGAAATGGATAAAAAGTACCTATTCTTTTGTAAATAAGCATATATAAATGTATAGCATAATAATAATAATAATAATACACAGACAACCACACACACACACACACACACACACACACACACACACACACACACACAAACACACACACTTACGTACATGGGCTGAGCGCATTCTCGTAGGTAGCAGTCCCTGAAAATGACAGAAGGTTTTTTGATTTTCTCACAGAAGCGCCTGTGCACCAGCCTCATCTCAGCATTCTTACGGCAACCATAGCGCGTCATCTGTGTGCCTTATACACACAATTGAGAACACACACAAACACACACACACAAACAGAGAGCTGTTTATTATGCACAGGCTGCATGCTAAGGTAAACACAGCCACACATTACAGTTTTAATTCATCTCTCATTCTCTACCTCTCTACTTTTCTTTTCTAATACACACATGTGTGTGCTATTAAGATGTGATACCTGTCCCACAGGTCTTGGAGCATGGGGTCCACTTCTTGACCACCCAGGAGTAGGGCACTGCATTGTCAGGCACCATGTTGTTCTCGTTGGCTCTGTCACTCAGCTGGTCAAAATCGGTGATGTATTTAACTGAAACCTTCGCTTTTGCTGAGCTGTGCATCCGGATCTGTCCAACAAATGCATAAACATGTTAGAATGTGCCAGAGTTGAGACTTGTTAGAACGTGACCTCACTAATACAGTGTTTGCTGTTTTGTTTTTTTTGTTTTTTACCAGAATTTCTCCCATTTTAATGTAAAGTGGGCGGGGCTAATCATTAGTAAACATTGAGTAATTTTTACTTTCAACAATTACAAAGCTAAAGACATGTGCTCCTCCTACATAGCCTTTATCAAAACTATGCCTTTGTAGAATTTTGTGGAATTTTACTTAATCTGTATGTCTATCATATATAGGTGAGATTATTCCGTGTTTTTAAGGAAGTGCAAATCCTCAGGGTATGCATGTAGCTCTAGAAGGTGTCTGAGTTCACCTTTCTGAATTTAATCTGAAGGTCTCATTGAAAATTAATACAAAATGGTAAAGTGTGCTTACCATGATAACGACATCGTTCTTTAGAGGTCCGTTGGTCTGAATAGTGTCTTTGAAATTCTTGTTCTCGTACTGCCATTCCAGCCCTTTCTCAATGACTGAACGGGTTTCTGGGTAATCTCCATGAGAGTTTAGGAAGAAATCACCGGTTGCTTTGTTCTTCACAGCTGCACAAACACACAATAAAATAAAAACCGAAGAAAAATCATATCACACTTTGTGTGCAATTAATGAACCTCCAAATTTCTATATGCTGAAATTCTGTTAGATTACCCAAAATATTAGCAGTTCCATTAAGTTCCTGGATAAGCAGATGCCTCGCTCCTCTAGGAATTTCAAGCACTCTAATAATACCTATGAAGCCAAGCCACAAAACGTATTTTTCATGTTTTAGTTGCAATACATTTCCAATGTATTCACTGTTATGTTAAATGAAGCTCTACCTTTCTTATCAGTGAAGGTGAAGTTGAACCTGTGAGTCTTGCACCTGGTTCCATCACCCCCACAAACACCGCACTTGTCCTCCTGAAGTGGTGAACCCACCACATTCTCACAGCCCACTTTCTGAAAAGACAGGGAAGTACTATAAGCAAATAGCAAATCACACCCACCCGCACAAATCCGAGTACACATATGCCAGCAGGCTCACCTCGCACTCGCCATACACACACACACTGTAGTGGTCTTTGTAGGAGCAGCGGCTGCCCGGTTCCACCAGCTCCTGCATGTTCACCACCACACGTGTCTCTTTGGACTGGCAGTACAAGGTGCAGCGCTGTTTAGCTACAGAAAACAAAAAAGGACCGTTAAAAATAAAAAAAAAGAAATATATTTAAAGACAAAATGCAGTGGACTACGGGTTGCACTCCGTCCAGGGTGTATCCTGCCTTGATGCCCTATGACGCCTGAGATAGGCACAGGCTCCCCGTGACCCGAGTGTAGTTCAGATAAGCGGCAGACAATGAATGAATGAATGCAGTGGACTACAATGTAGTCTCAGCGGACTACAATGTGATTTAGCAAAACTACTACACTACAATGTGATTTGTACTAACAGGTACAATGTCAACGCCCCCTTCACTGAAACTGACAGGTCTGATAGGTACAGAGTCCTTGTGTCCTTCACTGGGACTTGAGATGACAGGCACAGAGGCCACACCTCCTTGAGGTGGACTAACAACTCATAAAGGCTATGCCTCCTTCACTGGGATTGACAAGTACAAGGACCTTGCCTTATTCAGTGTGACTAAAAGGCACAGAGACCACACCTCCAAGGTACTGACCGACACTAAGACTGTGCCTCCTCCACTGGAGCTGACAGGCAAAGAGATCATAAAGACCATGCCTTCTTCCTTAGGACTGGCAAGTGACAAAGACCATGCCTCCTTCCTTAAGACTGGCAAGTCACACAGGCCACCCCTCCTTTATTAGGACTGGCAAGTCACACAGGCCATGGCTCCATTCTTAGGACTGGCAAGTCACATAGGCCACACCTCCTTCCTTGAGACTGACAAGTCACAAAGACCATGCCTCCTTCCTTGAGACTGGCAAGTCACACAGGCCATGCCTCCTTCCTTAAGACTGGCAAGTAACACAGGCCACACCTCCTGAATTAGGACTGGCAAGTCACACAAGCCATGCCTCCTTCCTCAGCACTGGCAAGTTACACAGGCCACGCCACCTTTCTTAGCACTGGCAAGTAACGAAGGCCAAGCCTCTTTCACAGGGACTGACAAGTCAAAAGGGTTATGCCTGCCTCACTAGGAGTTCTTTCTCTTTTAGCTCAGAATACCAAGGCCTCAAGTCTGCATTCCTCTATCAGTGCAACAATACAGTGTGGATTAGTCACCACTAGCTTTTCATCCTGGATGAGGATTGGCTAGCCGATAGAATTGTATTTGTAAAGCAGCTTAATTTGATGATTGCTTTTTAATGATCAATGATCATATGTGACCTCCACTGTTTACATATCTTTAAGCTATTTTCCCATTTAGATTAGCAGGCATTAAACTAAAGGGTAGCTTTAGTTTAAGACCCTTAAAGTTCTGCAACATTACAATTCTATACAGTCTTTCCTAAAGGAAGTGACTGTAACATCTGTATTAATGTGTCATGCCAGTTTGTTTGACCAGATATCAACAAACACATGGTTTGTTTGTTTCCTACCCCATTCCTGCTGACTACTCACATATAAGTTTCTCATAACAGTAGGTGTTACTTTGGTGTTTACAGCCTGCCAATCAGGGACACAGGAGGCGGCAAACCCTGTAGATTTGCTAACATACCTGGAACTGAGTTGCATCTAAAATCCATTCATCTGTTATTGATTTGACACATTCTGCTGTCTGGCATGAAGTCTGTAAGACTCCAAAAGTCCCAGCTTAGCTAAGATCCAGTTTGGCTGTTCCTGCCGTGATCATAAGATCCAGACTCACAGCTGAGGAGTTACTGATTCTGTGGAGATTACAAATACTACAGGCACAGACTGTTCGAGAAGCTCAAGCTTGCACAGGAAGTTGATGGAAGGAGGACATGAGGACATGTTGTGAGGAAAATAATTAAATATGGGTTTGTTTATGTGTTGATTAATTTCCAATAACAACACACCATTTGTTCTATTCATCTAACAGAAAATTGGCAATGGTAGCAAACGTTTATTTATTACAGAACGTGTATGACAACAGCAAAACAAGTTAGTTCCTGTCATCACTTATATTATGGCAGCTATAAATTTGTTGTCCGCTCACTAGTGTCGTCACATTTTGTATTACAACAAGCTCATTATTATAAAGATGCAATTTGTCTTGCAAAAAGCGTACTTTCATCTCACACATGGCGTTCCCAGCCGCCGATGTTCGGAAGCACTTCTGACAAACCATAAAGCCTCTGTCATTGGCTCTGACAGCCACAAAGGAGGTAGGAGAAGAGAGGGAGAGTGAAATACCTTCTGACTGATAAACAGAGCTTTTAATTGCTGCAGCTGCATCGTAAATATTGTGTCTGCTGCACTGATTCAAACTGGCAAATCTTTACAACTCAACAGCATGTTATCAAAAAAAAACATAGCATCTTGTATATCAGAACAGTTAATAATGATGAAATCACTGGAGACATAAGTAACTAGAATATTTCTGTGGCTTGTCACTATCACTTGGGCTTCGCATCAAATCAATATCACTTTGCTAAATCCTACCAGATGCATTTGAGCTAGAAAACTGGGCTCTGGGAAAAATAATAATCCAGGCATAGAAATCTACACACATTGTTCTGTTTTGCTGTCAAATCTCTACAACTCTAAAAGTCCCCACTTAGCTAAGATCCACTTTGGCTGTTTCCTGTCATGCTTGTGAGATCCAGGCTCACAGCTGAGGAGTTAACGGTTCTGTGGAGATTACATTCCACTGAAGATGCTTGAAGGAACTCACGCTCGCAGAGGACAGTGATGAAAGACAAAAGGAGGCATTAGAGCTGGCAGCTGAAATGTGACAATATTTTTGCCCTTTCTCAGTTCTCTGGAGCTGAAAACATGCAGCAAAGACAGATTTGTAGGCATCTGTTAAAACAGAGTAAAATCATGATGAAAAAATGACTGGTTTGATATAAAAAAAAATGGCAAGATCAAGATCCTAGAGCTGGACCACTGCCTTTAAGCCTTTAAACATAAGTACTTGCCTGTAAGCCAGCAACAATAAAAAATGGTATAGAAAATGTGGACTGAATTAAAAAAAGTCATTTTTTTGCTGTCACATATAATACTCTGTAACATAAAACCAACAGACAATTTTGAAAGAAAAAACCCAAAATTAAATAATAAAATAATATATTTTTATATGAATAGTAAGGGGGGCATTGGTGGCTCAGTGGTAGGTTTCTTGCCTATCATGCGGAAGGCCTGGGTTTGATTCCCAGCCAATGCCTCAACCCCAGCCACTGGATGCAGTGCCGGTCCCAAGCCCGGAAAAATGGGAGGGTTGTGTCCAGAAGGGCATCCGGCATAAAACATTTGGGGGCACGGTGGCTTAGTGGTTAGCACGTTCGCCTCACACCTCCAGGGTTGGGAGTTCAATTCCTGCCTCCGCCGTGTGTGTGGAGTTTGCATGTTCTCCCCGTGCCTCGGGGGTTTCCTCTGGGTGCTCCGCTTTCCTCCCCCGGTCCAAAGACATGCATGGTAGGTTGATTGGCATCTCTAAATTGTCCGTAGGGTGTGATTGTGTGAGTGAATGAGAGTGTGTGTGTGCCCTGCGATGGGTTGGCACTCCGTCCAGGGTGTATCCTGCCTTGATGCCCAATGATGCCTGAGATAGGCACAGGCTCCCCGTGACCCGAGTATAGTTCGGATAAGTGGTGGACAATGAATGAATGAATAGTAAGTGTAATGATCACATTATTCACAGCTAATTTGATTTTATTTTTTTAATATTGTTCATTATTTAGAAGTTACATAGAAATAAAATAGCACTTGATCCAGCACAATGTAGTATTTTTTCTTTTATTCTGCTTGTGGGCACCATTTATTATTATTATTATTATTATTATTATTATTATTATTATTATTATTTTCTACCATGTCCTTCACATTAAAAAAATGTTTACACTTTTTAAGAACAGTACTATAGAAACAATTAATAGTACCACATTTTTGTATTTAATATCGGCCTTAAATGACACATTGTAGGTTTTTTAGTATGTTTGCATTGTGTATTGTGGTTATATGAAACTTTCAGACAATGGGACTGCATCTTGTTCAAGCTGATATCATGCCAGCTTGTGGTTCATTTAGCTCTTTTTTACTCAACCCATGTGTATAAGTCTCACACTTCTGACTGGCACTTTATTCTAGAGCTCTAGAATCCTCACTAATTTCCTTCATCTCAACCCTGTATACAACCCTTAGGTTAAGGTGTTGGACTACTGATCAGAAGGTTGTGAGTTTGAATCCCAGGGCCACCAAGCTGCCACTGCTGGGCCCTTGAGCAAGGCCCTTAACCCTCAGTTGCTCAGTTGTATAAAATCAGATAAAATGTAAGTCACGGTGTATAAGGACATAATGAAAATTATTTGTTTGTTGTTTGGTTACTTACGGTCAGGGTGCTCATAAGGCAGCCAGTGGTGTTTCATGTTGTGGTACTCAAACTTGCTGTCCATGGCACTGCACTGCTCGGCCCTGTGGTCCCGGTACGGGTCCTCACACTCGTGAGTGTTACACACCCGGAACTGATAGTTTGAGCCTGTGCAGGTGCGTCCACCATTAGCAGGACTAGAGAAAATGGAAGATAATAATAATAAGACTTATATTTAAAAGTGAATAATTATCAGAGTAACAGTCTTGACAAAACCATACTCATATAGAATTGGAAAGTGAGCTCCAACAATTTAAAGGAAAATCTGCCCAAAATCAAATTAAATACGTTTATGTGGAAAAGATAGAGGCAGTGTTTTGAACTGAAATTCAAAGTCCTCAAACTCAAAGTTTATATCTTCAAAAAAAAAGCTGTAAAATCTAACACTAGGTATGCTTACGTCATCAACGTCATTAATTTGAATGAATTCAATCCGATTTCAATTCAGATGCGGATTCTAAACGTACTGTTTTCACTAAACATTGCGATCCTTTTCTAATATACAATGGAACCTTGGCCCCCTCCCTTGCGGATTTTCGCCTTAAGAATTGAAATTTTGCAAGATATTTGCAACGGTATACGAAGCATTTTTGGCATACGAACGAACCAAACCGAACGCCGGCTAAGTTGATGCAGACTAGTGGGTTTCTAGTGGGTTGAATTTTCCAAGAACCTGGATGTTTGTATCATGTGATCACTTCAAATATTAAATGCTGATAAATTAACTGTAAATGATGAGCAGTTTAAATATAAATGATCAGCATTTAACATTAGTATAGGGATGGTCAGAGGGAGTTGCACTGTGTGTTTGTAGACTTGCAGAAAGCGTATGACAGGGTGCCAAGAGAAGAGCTGTGGTACTGTATGAGGAAGTCAGGAGTAGCAGAGAAGTATGTCAGAGTGGTGCAGGACATGTATGAGAGGATCAGGACAGTGGTGAGGTGTGCTGTAGGTTAGACAGAGGAGTTCAAAGTGGAGGTGGGACTGCATCAGGGATCGGCTCTGAGCCCCTTCCCGTTTGCTATAGTGATGGACCAGTTGTCAGAGGAGGTCAGACAGGAGTCTCCTTGGACAATGATGTTTGCAGATGACATTGTGATCTGTAGTGAGAGCAGGGAGCAGGTGGAGAAAAACCCAGAGAGGTGGAGGTTTGCACTGGAGAGAAGAGGAATGAAAGTCAGTGGTAGTAAGACTGAGTACATGTGTGTGAATGAAAGGGAGGGAAGTGGAACAGTAAGGTTACAGGGTGAAGAGGTGAAGAAGGTACAGGAGTTTAAGTACTTGGGGTCAATAGTCCAGAGTAATGGAGAGTGTGGGAAAGAGGTAAAGAAGCGAGTGCAGGCAGGTTGGAATGGGTGGAGAAAGGTGTCGGGAGTTCTGTGTGATAGGAAAATATCAGAGAGAATCAAGGGGAAGGTGTACAGGACAGTGGTGAGAGCGGCCATGCTGTATGGTTTAGAGACAGTGTCACTGAGGAAGAGACAGGAGTCAGAGCTAGAGGTAGCGGAGCTGAAGATGTTGAGGTTCTCTTTGGGAGTGACAAGATTGGACAGGATTAGGAATGAGTACATCAGAGGGACAGCTCATGTTGGACGTTTGGGGGACAAAGTTAGGGAGGCCAGATTAAGATGGTTTGGACATGTTCAGAGGAGGGAGAGTGAGTATATTGGTAGGAGAATGTTGGACATGGAGCTGCCAGGCAGGAGGCAAAGAGGAAGGCCAAAGAGGAGGTATATGGATGGAATTAATGAGGATATGAAGCTAGTGGGTGCAAGTGTTGAGGATGCAGAAGATAGGGATAGGTGGAGAGAGATGATTCGCTGTGGCGACCCCTGAAGGGAAAAGCCGAAAGAAGAAGAAGAAGAAGATCAGCATTTAACATTAGATATTTCAGGAGCCGGCAGTGATACAGCGAATGAGTGTGTGTGTTGCCCTGCGATGGGTTGGCACTCCATCCAGGGTGTATCCTGCCTTGATGCCCGATGATGCCTGAGATAGGCACAGGCTCCCTGTGACCCGATGATAGATCGGATAAGCGGAAGATGCATATTTAAATATAAATAATGCTTTATACCTTTAGCTGACATTTTAATGCACGCTAGAATAAATATAGACGTGTATCTGGACAGGAGGAAAATAAACAGATGACTGATGAATTCGGTGATATGCAGTAGGAAATTCAGCCTGTAATCTGGTCAGACAAGGATGGATGAAAAGAAACACACACATGGCAAATAAAATTATAGAGTAGCCCCTGTAAAATCTGTAAAATAAATAATTACTCTTGTGTCCATATAGGGGTTAAGAAGTTCTTCCTTAAATAAATCTTAGATGCCAGTGAAGATGTTAATCAGATAGAATTTAATAATTAACATCATTCATTCTGGATTATTCCTTTAAGATTTGTTCACACAGACCTACCGTGGATTGTCACAAGCACGAGTGCGGAATTGCAGTCCTCTCCCGCAGAGCCGATTGCAGGCACCGTACTCACTCCACATGCCCCAGTTCCCATCTCGCTTTATGATGTCTGGAGTTAGCCACACACAGTGCCCTTTAAAGCAGTGCTGAGACGGCGAGACACAAAGACCCAGAGAGGCAAAGTAAACACAAACAATACTCATCGTGTATTTTGCAGATATCTGCAAGGAAGAGGTGACGCGTCCCCACCTTGCCGTCCCCACATATCGTTCCGTCAATCGGCGGTCCTTTTTTGGTCTTGCAGAAAAACGGGTTGTCTGGATGAGCACACCACAGCTGCTTACATGGGTCAAAGGGACGGTACTGAGGGAGAACAAAAACATGCAAGATTATTGACGCATTACTAACCGACTCAGCGGCAAAAGTGAAAGAGTCAGATGAATTTGACTTGGAGAAGCCCGTCGACGTGGACGTATCGCTTCGATTTGGGGACGGAGTAACAAATAGTACGACAGCAACGCTTTAAGGGAAAATTTGGTTAAAATCTTTCATTTCTTATCTTATCTTAGATATACAGCTTAGACCTACAGCTGCATTCACACTTTTAAACCCATCTACTCAATGATATTCTAATTAATTATGCAGTGGAACCTCGGCATACCAATGCCCGTCCTTACGAATTTTTGCCTTAAGAGTTGAAATTTTGCAAGGCATACGAAGTATTTTCGGCATACTAACAAACTGAATAAAGTTGGAATTGGTTTGTTATGCTCAGGAATGTGTCCTCACTGATCAGGTAGTGATGTAAACCTGAACAATTATAGCATTTGAAAAAGCTTGATTTTGATTGGTTGATCCCTCATTCTCATTATTGCTAAACATTTTTTGCATTTGAACCGTTTTCATTTACTGTAACGATGACATTGTTGACTTTTTATAAACGTTGTTATAGCACAACTACTGTTTAATATATTACTTCTTTAACCATCATTGTGGTTCCCATGGTGAAAATTTTTATTTCCACGAATTAGCATTTGAAACGATCTTCAATCCCCTCCCTGTCTATACGTATGAAGTAACTTAAACGTCTGATTCTAGAAGGTTCTTACATATGTTTTGTATTATAGAAATCTGTACACCTTAAGAACCCACCTCCAGAACAAATAAAAAATCGTATGCCGAGGTTCCACTGTGTTCTCTTCTATAAGAAGGCATCAAAACGAAGAAATGTGCATAATATACGATGACAAGGCTAGTTTGGAGCAGGAAAGCTATGGTAAGTCATATAACTACACTTTACAAACACGGTGAGCAGAAAAGCATGTCAAAAATTAACAACATGCCAAACTACGACAGCAGGAAGCCTCATGTAAGGCTAGACATCTGGGTACAGACTTGACGAAGCCGAACAGACACTTTTTTTGTCCTGTTTCGCACCATGCTGTATAAACATTAAAGTCATTTAAGCCTGGTTCCTCTCAAGGTTTCTTCCTCATATCGTCTCAGGGAGCTTTTCCTCGCCACCGTCGCCTCAGGCTTACTCATTAGGGATAAATGTTAGGGATAAACAGTAACTTAAC
>JAUCMX010000009.1:4394973-4447473 GCA_033459395.1 Hemibagrus guttatus | reverse complement strand
TTGTCCTTTAACAGCACAGCCATAAGTGTTTTATGCTCTTCTGGAGATGTTTCATTATTCATTAGTAGGTTTATATGACAGGACATTGTCTGGGTTTTCATACCAGACATTTGATAAAACACACAAACTCTGATTAAGGTCTAACTGGCTTTAACTCTCCATCTAATCTCCTTATCCTAATCTCCTAATCTCTGGTACTCTAAAATCTGCCAAATACACACACTCTCATCTTCTCCCAAGCTTTTTTAGGGTGTGTCAGCTCAAGGACATTCTCTCTCTCTCTCTCTCTCTCTCTCTCTCTCTCTCTCTCTCTCATCGCAGATGGGAAGGCAAATGCGTGATGTAGGAACCTTGTTTAAGGTACTCGGGGTCACTTGGTTGATCAGTTTGTGCTGCTGCCGCCGGCAACGGTTGCCAGAGTAATTGGGGATGATGGACAGCCTGCTGGTGAGACAGGCAGGGCTGCATGCTGATTGGGCCTGAGGAGGAGGCAAAGGCAGGGTGTGTAGACATAGCATGGATGAGAAAGAGAAGGATGAAGGATGAATATGATGAAATTATATCCATAGGTATCTCTGACGGAATAAGATGGAAATGAGAGGCAAAGGTTTAACGGTTTAGAGACAGAAAGAACCAAAGCTCTTTGGCTGGCAGGTAAATGTGGGACAGTTCGTGTTATTTGGTTTAATCCAGAAAGACAGCGGCTCCAAATCAGCACATGAGATACCATCTGCCCCAGTGCTGTGTATGCTTGTCCAGAGAATCACATCATGCTGTATATCAGATGTCATGGGATAAAGAAATCAGAAGGACTGTGGTTTTACACAAGGTCACTGAGTTGGATACAAAGTACAAAGGTCAAAAAATATGGAGCTGGACCAAGTACTTCAGAAATACCCCAAATAATGCTTTGAAGGACACGCTGCATGGACACAGAGGGCATTATCATAGGTTCAGTAAGCACTGTATCCTTGTCAGGGTGGATCTAGAACATCCTTATCATGGAAAGACTTGGTGCAACCTGGGAATACACCCTTGGTCAGATGCCAGTTCATCAGCCACCACCTGACAAGTTTTTGGGAGGTGAGTGGAAACCACATAACCAAGATGAACCCTATACAGACACAAGGAGAACAAGTGAAACCTGAGCTCAGGATGGAACTCTGACACTGTGACCGTCATGCTAACCAAATAATAATCATCCACCCATCCATCTACTGTACAACTAATCCTACAAAGGGTTGTGGGAAACCTGGGAACAAGGTGGGGGACATTTTGGATAGGATGCCAACTCATCACAGGGCATACACTCACACACCTTGTTCCCAGGTTTCCCACAACCCTTTGTAGGATCAGTTGTACAGTAGATGGATGGGTGGATGATTATTATTTGGTTAGAATGACGGTTTGGTTAGCATGACGGGAAACCTGGGAACAAGGTGGGGGACATTTTGGATAGGATGCCAACCCATCACAGGGCACACACTCACACCTGTTCACACACTACAGACAATTGAGGGATGCTAATCAGCCTACAATGAATGCCTTTGGACTGGGGAATGGGTGAAAACCGCTCAAAGCACATGGAGAACATTAAACCTCTAAACACATAGAACAGGCAAATGTGATAACCACAAAGCCATCCATATAACTATCCAATGGAATCTTATCAATTATCCTTATGCAATCTTCAATTTCAGTTCTAGCTAGGGTTCTAGCTGCGTAAAGTTAATGGAACCTTCTGTGAAATAGAAAGTGTCTGTTGTAGAACCTTTATGCAGGTTTTTAAGCAATACTCAATTGATTTTGAATGGTTCTTCATCAGGAGGACAGACACAACTTTTAAGGGCGCTAGATGGGACTTAACAGAACAAGGAGAAGTAGCTTAAGGAAAGAATGTGAAGAATACCATATCACTGGTCAGAAGGTCAGAATACACTTTTAACTATAAATGTGCCAAGAAGAACCAAAAAGCTGTTTTCAGAGTGATGTTATAGAACTATTTCTGGTTCCCCAAAGAACCTTTCCATAGATGGTTCTTAAGGAAAATAAAATTCTTAGTGCCATAAAAAACATTTTTTATAGTCTAAAGACCTTTTTTTCACTCCAAATAACCTTTTATTGAATGGAAAAGTTCCATGGATGTTAAAGGTTTTTCATAGGATGTTAAAGGTTCTTCATTCTTCATACCATTTAAGAACCTTTGTATCTAAGAGAGGGTGGCACGGTGGCTTTGTGGTTGTTTGCCTCACACCTCCAGGGTTGGGGGTTCGATTCTCGCCTCCGCCGTGTGTGTGGAGTTTGCATGTTCTCCCCGTGCCTCGGGGGTTTCCTCTGGGTACTCCGGTTTCCTCCCCCGGTCCAAAGACATGCATTGTAGGTTGATTGGCATCTCTAAATTGTCCGTAGTGTGTGAATGAGAGTGTGTGTGTCTGTGCCCTGCGATGGATTGGCACTCCGTCCAGGGTATATCCTGTCTTGATGCCCAATGGTATCAAGGCACAGGCTCCCCATGACCCGAGAACAGATCGGATAAGCAATAGACAATGAATGAATGAATGTATCTAAGAGAGCATATATACATTCATTCATTCATTGTCTACCGCTTATCCGAACTATTCTCGGGTCACGGGGAGCTTGTGCCTATCTCAGGCGTCATTGGGCATCAAGGCAGGATACACCCTGGACGGAGTGCCAACCCATCACAGGGCACACACACACTCTCATTCACTTACGCAATCACACACTATGGACAATTTAGAGATGCCAATCAAACTACAATGCAGGTCTTTGGATTGGGGGAGAAAACCAGAGTACCCGCAGGAAACCCCCGAGGCACAGGGAGAACATGCAAACTCCACACACATGGCAGAGGCGGGAATCGAACCCCCCACCCTGGAGGTGTGAGGCAAACGTGCTAACCACTAAGCCACCGTGCCCCCCTAGCATATATACAATATTGCCAAAAGTTTTGGGACACCCCTCCAAATCACTGACTTCAGGTGTTGTTTTTCAGGGGTTGGGCTTGGCCCCTTAGTTCCAGTGAAAGGAACTGTTGATGAGTGAGTTTGGTGTGGAGGAACTTGACTGACCTGCACAGAGTCCTGACCTCAACACCTTTGGGATGAATAAGAGAGGAGACTGCGAGCCAAACCTTATCGTCCAACATCAGTGCCTGACCTCACAAATGTGCTTCTAGAGGAATGGTCAAAAATTCCCATAAACCCACCCCTAAACCTTGTGGATAGCCTTCCCAAAAGAGTTGAAGCTGTTATAGCTGAAAAAGGCGGGCCAACTCCACATTACATTCATGTGCATGCAAAGGCAGACATCACAGTTTTGACCTGGCTCCCAGTCTCTTCTCTAATTCATCCCAAAGGTGTTTTTTTGGGTTGAGGTCAGGACTCCAAATTTCTCCACACCAAACTCACTCATCCATGTCTTTATGGACCTTGCTTTGTGCACTGGTGAGCAGTCATGTTGGAACAGGAAGAGGTCATCCCCAAACTGTTCCCACAAAGTTTGAAGCATGACATTGTCTAATTGTCCCAAATTGTCCAAAATGTCTTGGTATGCTGAAGCATTAAGAGCTCCTTTCACTGGAACTAAGGGGCCAAGACCAACCCCTTAAAAACAACACCTGAATTCAATAATTTGGAGGGGTGTCTTAAAACTTTTGCCAATGTAGTGTAAGTAAGAAAAAATGGCCATTGCTAGCCACTAAACTGAACTGCTTACCTAATTCCTAGTTGAAAAAAAAATCAGGTCACACAAAAAGGAAGGAAACCTTCTCCAGATTGACTAATACTGTCTCATGCCAAGCCTGAGGAGATCCTGCCTGATCATAAATTGATTCCTTTGGATGCTGACCTTCATTCTTTAGGCCATGAACCTAAAACTCAGTCGATATTCTTATTGAGTGTGTGTTTTTGTATGCAAATGCCACAAAGATCAGATGGGTCTTGGAAGTCCATCAAGGTGGATATAGCGTTGGAGTAGTGTGTCACTTGATCTCATGACATCCTCTCATCTCATCTCCTCTTACACCAAGCAGGAAGAGAGGGAGATTTTACAACTCCGTGTTCATGAATGAGGAAGCTCCATCATTGATTGTTTATCTTGCATCTACTTCCCATAATGCTTTTCTGCATTCCGCTGGGAAATGGTGAGGGATGGGGATCAGGGTGGACATCCAGAAACCAATTGCATAAAATCAGTGTCCTGTGTGCTTTTGGTGCAGAGCTGTGAAGGTGGGCTACTTTAAAAACGCTCCCCCTGGGAACTACATGCTTTTAGTTTGTTTGTTCAGTCCATCGGAAAAACATGCCCTAGTGCTTGGATGGTGTCCATCTGTGGCATTGTGTATATGTGTGTGTGTTTGTGTGTGTGTATGTGTGTGTGTGTGTGTTCTACATTTCAGCAATATTTTAACGCAACATCACCATCAGTTTAGCTAATCACTGCCAAATAAAAATGATTTTGTGTAGTGTTTAAAAGACATATTTGTGTGTGGAAATGTGTGCGCTAACAGCCTTGACTGTGTGTGACCAGTCAATGTCATTTGCTAGCTACGTTTCTTAGCTAGATAGTCAGCTTGATATGCAACTACATCAAACAGTTGTATAAAGCTATCAGATAAATTTATTTAACTAAGTAAATAGCATGTAACTTACATATATTCAATATTGTAGCTAAACTGTTCGTGTTTCAACAGTCATATTTGTGGGCGGAGATTATTAAAAGGTTTTTGAATTGTTAACTACGCTAAATTAATGTGACTTATCAAACAGTGTATATACATTGCTAGGTACATGACTTAGCTAGATAGTGAGCTAGCTATTTTAGTCAGATTGATATATATCACAACTGCATGTGTAAAAGTATTGAGAAGCTAGCAAGCCAAATTTTATGTCATTTTGTGTAGGTACACATCACTTAATTAACATTTAATGTAAAAGTCTTTTATTACTTTAATCATTTTAATTTTAATTAATTCAACTTTGTTTCAAAACTTATACTTGTAAATGAAGACTCAAGGTTGAATTGAACTTATTTAATGTCTGTATGTAACTTGCTAATGACATCACTCAGCTCCATTTTAAGCAAGTAAATATGTAGCTAACAGTGAAAGTAAATGTCTTTTAGATATCTTGTAGCTAGCATTTTTATTTTTCAGCATTCATATTTGTAATTGAAGATTTATAAATCCCTTTGGTTGAATGGTGCAATGTGACCTGCTAGGTAATCTAAGTGACTTGCTAGCTACAAGACTACATGCTAGCACAATAGTCAGCTAGCTAATTAGTCTGCTTGATATACAATAATAATAGGTGCTTAGAGCTTTATAAGTAAATCTAATATAACTAACATTGAATGTATTGTAAATATCTTGTAGCTAGGATTGAATTGTTTTAACAATTTATTTATGCGTGAAGATTGCCAAAAAGTTGGTTTTACTGTTAAAACTTTGCTTTAAATTAATTTTAGATGTTACCTCTGAGAGAAATTAACTTGGTAAATGGTGTTAGACAGCTAACTAGCTGTAAAAGCATAATCTCCACGTTGAAAAACTAGCGAGATATTGAGATAATAGAGATAATATATGTAATATAGTATTACAATAATATCATAAACCATGCTAACCAGCATGGTAATGCCAGCATTCTTTTTTTGTACATGATGAAGAGGAAAACAAGCTAGCATTTATCATTATATATATATATGACACTAGAAAAAAAATAATTTAAGCAGTTGTCTCAGATTTAGCTGCAACCACTGTGGAGAATATGAATGGGGAATATGAATAACATGCACACTGACATGCTGATTTACCTTTTTGGCATCCACCAGGACAATCCGTACCAGAACCACGTTGATCCGCGCTCCCAAAGAATGGTCATGGTAGATTTCATTCACCTGAAGAGATAAAAACCAGACCTACATTGGATCCAGGGCTCACATTCAGTGAGGTAGAACAGAAAGCAGTTACTTAGATTTATTATAGGGAAGATGTAATTGATTTAGTCTAGCACGTATCCTAAATAAAAGCTTAAAATGTTTTTTATTCAGTTAGTCCAAAATATAAGTTTCATAAACAACAGTTATGTTTTACCACATAAGAAATTATGAATTAATTAACTCGCATACATTTCTGTTGAATAGCTTCATGCTAGGATTGGTGTATTGTACTGTATGGTAAGTAAACTGTTAAAAATAGCCTGGACCACACTGAGTACTCAGTCAAAACAATATTGTATATTGTGTTGTATACACTTACAATTATAAATTGTGTTAAACAATCTAAGCTACAGCAACAATTAAGGTTATGTTATGTCTATAAACAGTCTGCGGCAGATCAACAGACACAACACTTAGACACATCCACATTAGAGTGGAACCTCGGCATACAAATTTAATTCGTTCTGGAGGCAAGTTCTTGTATTGCGAAATGAATTTTCCCATAAGAAATAATGTAAATGCAGATAATCCGTTCCAGCCTCCCAAAAATATGACCAATATGACCAATACGAAGTGTATGTAAACTGTATGGCTGCTTACAAAGAACTGACCCAAGCCAAGCATTCCATGTCAAGGCTCCTCAAAGGAAGTCGTGCCACCAAGCTTGGACTAAAAATAGAACAAACCACCCATGCCCCAATCTGTCAACAAAAAAACACCTGAAAAATCACCTAGCTTTTGAACGCATGCCGAAGGCAACGTTGGTATCATGGGTTGACTCTTTCACTGACTGGGGAAAAAATCGTAACATTCGTAAACTCAGTTGAATTCTCTTGGCTTTTCACCGACGCAAACAAGTTTTGAACGGCTTGTGGATGTACGTGGAACTTAGCTGGCATTTGGTTCATTCGTATGGCAAAAATGCTTCGTTTGCCGATTTAAATTTCTTTCAAAATTTCAATTCTCAAGTCATAAATTCGTAAGGGAGGGCATTCGTATGCTGAGGTTCACCTGAATTTTACTTTAGCAAAATTACCCTGATTAAATGAACGCCTAAATAAGGCAAAGATGTATCATCTCACATTATTACTTCACAGTTATCTGCACTCGTTGACTAGCCACCACCACACCTAACATTACACCATACACTCACAAGTTATGCTAGTTACAGATGAAGGTTTAAACTATGGTACAGTGAAATAACTGGAAAACGGTTACACCATACACGCAGGCTACTAAATAAACAGTACCATCTGTCTGTAAGCATCTTGAAGTTAAAGCCTTCTGTATCACATTCCAATATTGTTTTTAAGGTCACTCTCATCTGCTTGTCATCTCCATTGGCTTTACATTATAATGCTATTATAATTATAATTATAATTATAATTATGTAATTATAATTATAAAACATTAGAATTTATAATTTTATATATTTTATATATTTAATTTTTTAATAATATTGCTCCTCGAATGTTTTATGGATCAAGTTAAGTTTTAGACTTTGTGGAAATGTAGACCTTAGGAACAAAACCTGCCCATGATGTTGTGTGATCTGACACAATTTCCTTTTAAGCGAAATAAAAAAATTCCAGGTCAAGCCAGATTCTTTTGAAAATATAAGCTTCACTAATATCACATTCATGCTATATCTTACAGTGAGGCATGTGGTAGGTGAATTTCCATGACTGCAGTCCTCTTTTGTTTCTAAACATGCTAATGCTTGGTCAGGACCAAGAAGCTTTTGTGATTGGTCTCATCAGATAAAAAATACATGCTGCCAGTTGTGGTATAATGTGTGGTAGAGTTTAGGTGCATTTTGTGAGATGTTCTCAGGAGGCTCTCTTTCTGGCAACACTTTGGACTGTGGTCCAAAATCTTATGACCTCCTTGATGATGATTGATACATTGTGAAGCTCGACTTCCTGAAAATTGTGATGCTTAGGATTGCTTTCCCTCCTTCACCATCGTCCTCACTGTACAATGCCTGGCACATTTCCACTAATTTCAAACTTTTTGTTGTGGTCCTAATTGTGCAAAGCCATTTAAATCATGTTTTAACCATTTCCTTAATTAATGTAGGGCAAGAACCATTCTTCTTTTTTTTTTTCCAAATGGGACTGAATGACATTAGATTTACACCTGTGTGCCACTTCTTAACCGGACAAGGCTAAAGCTAACATCAGAGTTTTTGGAGATGAGAATTTGTTTGCATTTATTTAAAATTATTTTGTCGCTGACTTTTAAAAAAAAGTTTTCAAAATATTTCTTTATACAGTTAGTGTGGTTCATGTTGTTTTATAATAGGTGCCAATAATTCTGAAAGGGCAATTTACATGATATTTTAATAGTTAGCCAATCAGACTCTCTATTATTCTTCTAATAAGTTAATTCTTTAGGTGTACAGTGGAACCTCGGCATATGAATGCCCTCCCTTACTAACTCAAGAAAATCGCATAGGCATACGTGGGTATGTGGCGTGGGTGGTCTGTTCTATTTTTAGACCAAGCTTGGTGGCACAACTTCCTGTGAGGACCCTTAACCCTTGGAAATTGTTAATATTGGTAATATTTTTGGGTAGCTGGAACGGATTATCTGCATCTACATTATTTCTTATTGGAAAATTCGTATCTGAGAACGAATTAAATGCATATGCCAAGGTTCCACTGTATTTCTTCTATATTCTCAAGCGTTTTAAAAAATAATAATAAAAAAACAAGCTCCTTGCTATGCTCCTGTTGTGCTGCAAGAGGATTCTTGTGTAATATATATGATATACACTTCTGAGTCATTGGGGGGATGTTTAACCAGTAGAGAAATACTGGGAATAAGAGAAGACCTATTTAAGTGCACATTTCTCTACTGTGACCTCTCACACCAAAACCTCACCCATCTTTATTTATTCAGTTTGCTAAAGAATGGGACTGCGGAAAAAAAGGCTCCCCGACTGAGACAGCAACGGAGACAGGCAAATTGGCCCTGAAGTTCAGACATGGTGTCCTCTGCCTCACTGGAAGCTTGCTAATGAGACACAGAGATATACACACAACCAACAATGATGACATTTATTACAGACTAGCCAGACTACCTGTCTCTTTCGCCATCTGTGTGTTTACTTATTCGTCTTTTTGTTTTCTATATTGTCCTGTCTTCCCCTACTTCTCTGCCGTGTCACAGACACTGACATGTGGACCTTACCTGGCCATTAATGCACCTGATCACAAACAATATAATGATCGGTCACTCATCGCATGGCCGTTTGTGGTACACAGTCACATCCAGGGCTTGTAGCCACATTAATGTGAATCCCTGAGAAAAAGGTGCCAGACTGTCTGAGCACTTTAGCAAGATAATGCAAATATAAACACAACTCTGACCCGACACATGGCAAGTACGATAAGCAGGACTTTACAATGACATAGCAATAATTGTTAGACTAGTTGTAATGTTGTATCTGTTCAGAATATTCATATAACACTTGAAGGTAATGCATTAAGTAAGTAATAAAACACATGTATGACTGCTGTTAAAAAATAATTAGCACATGGGGTATTATACCAAAGAATTTTGCCAGGGATTTTTGTTTTTTAATGAATTAAAATAGTACTTTTTTTGACGTTCCTCTTATCACTTAGGTTAAACAGTCATTCCTTCACCAGCCAGTTTATCTCCTTTTTCTTGAAGATTTGTTAAGACACATATGTTAAATTATAGTTCTTTTCTTGACATAGCCTGGCTTGTTAGGAAGTGAAGATGTGGGTGGTGGTTACTCAAGTGGTTAAGGCTCTGGGTTGCTGATCAGGGTTTAAGCCCCAGAACCACCATGCTGCCACTGTTGGGCCCTTGAGCAAGGCCCTCAACCCCACTGCTCCAGGGTCACTGCATCAAGGCTGCGCTCTGACCCCAACCCTTCAAGGATGGGATATGCAAATAAAGAATTTCACTGTGCAGTAATGCATATGTGACAATAACGGCTACTTAACTTAAGATCAGAGTACAGGGTCAGCCACAATATGGCAACATGGAGATGTTGAGGCTTGAACCCCCACCATTTTGATCAAAACCTTTAAGCACTGAAACCAATCATCCATCAGTCCATCCATTTTCTGCACCACCTCTCCTAAACAAGGTCATGGGGAACCTGGAGTCTATCCCAGGGGGCTCAGGGCACAAGGTGGAAAACACCCTTGATGGGATGCCAACCCATTACATGGTACAACCACATACACACTCACACACCCATTCACACATTGTTGACAATTTAGATATGTCGATCAGCCTACAACACATGTCTTTGGACTGGGGAGGAAATCGGACTACCCCTATGGTCCGAGGCAAATGTTATATCCAGTAAGCCAGCATGTACGCTCTAACCACTGAATCAATTGGAAATCTTCTCTATATCTAAGATCAGTCAACACAGTGATCTGTTCATGGCATGACAAAGAAACCATTTGTGCTTAGATTCAGGGTTCAAGTACGACCTGTTTGAAGTCTGCTAAAATGTCCTGTCAATTGTTTGAAGTAAAACTTGACCACACCTGGGATTTTGTGTCCCTGGAAGGGCATGGTGGCTTCTCCCTGACTCCAACATTGACTTTCTGAACGTTAATGATCATTAAATCAGAGTGGGTTTCCCCCGGCTTTACTTATGCAAACCCACAGTACACAGCACCCTATGTATATTATACATACACTTCTGATGGTGCCTCTTTTCAAGCCAAAACTTCAATGAATCAAGTTCAAGATGACACACAGCAAGACTGATTAGCCTATTCTAGAAGCTACACCAGAATTAACTAAAACTCTTTTTTAATATATGGCGTCCATGACAGTATGTATTCTATGTTGTCTTCTATCCTGGGATGTGGCCCCAACCCAACCCTCTCTCTCTCTCTCTCTCTCTCTCTCTCTCTCTCTCTCTCTCTCTCTCTCTCTCTCTCTCTCTCTCTCTCTCTGTCTCTGTATGTTAATGATTGTAAAAGTGCAGTTCTCATTAGTGCTGCCCTGTTTCCTGGCCTTGCACAGGAGCTCAGAGTTTCATCAGTTACTCCACAGCCTACAGGTAACTAATGGAGACCTAGAGGTCGGCAAGTCAGAAAATCATTAATATCTAATTAATAATGCAGTAGGGGCCAGTTGGGAAGACAGGGAGTAAGGATGTGGGGAAAGCAGGAGGGAACTAAAACAGAAAGAAACCAAAGAAGATAGAGAAAGAAGGGTTAGATAACACTGAGGTAGCACGAGTATGGAGAACAAGGAGAAGTAGTGCAAGGGAAAAAAAGGCAAAATACCCCCCAAAGGAACTTCAGCATACAAAGTGCCACATCAAATTTATCAAACCATCTGTATTTGTCAGGAGAGTGCTGCAGTCTATTCTTGATCTCATACAAAAAGGTTTCTACCAGCGAGACAAATGTGTGAAACCTTGAAACATGCCATTTGAATATATCTCCAAAGAATATATAGAAGACAGGAAAGGAAAGAATTTTCCAAAAAAGAGCAAGCAGAAAATGAGTTGCCACATAACCACAGCTCAGGTGTAATTCTTTCAGAACCTCTTGACCTCTTAACCTTACTCCATTGTCCCTTGTTTTTTTGGTTTTTCTAATATGGTGCAGGAACATGCCACAGCAGCATGTGCACATGGTCCACATTCTTTCTGCCTTATTACTGAATGTCTGCCATTTTCACCTGACATTTTGGACTATTATTACCTGTCTGACATTTCAGCGCCAGAACAACGTGTCTACAAAGAGCTGATTACATAATGGCCTCTCCGCTCACGCCTTGTTTACTCCAGAGCACTAATACGGAGGAAGCAATTAATATCGCCGACACACAGTTCACACAATTAGTGCCGAGCGTGAAGGTTTGTGATCCGTTACTCATCCACTGCTGATCCACTGACAGGATGTGAGTAATGAATTTGCTGAGTTCCCCATCACTGCATGTATGAATGTCGATGGAACTTCAAGAAGAAGTTTGAACCTCTCTGCAGTCCCTGGAAAGCTTTTGTGACAGATTACTGATGGCAGGACTCGGGTTTGAATCACAGTTATGTCATGTGACATCCATATATGACGGAGGATTACCATATTCGTACAGAGGAATACAGATGGCGATATGTAAAGAGGACGAGAAGTGTTTTATACCTGCTGGAAAATAAACATCAATAAAGATGTTAATATCTATTAAATAGAATGCTTTGGATCATCTTTTTGGCCAATTAACCAAATGTTTATTCCATTTCTTCACTAGAAGTACTATTCAAACTGGACCATATGTCTAAGTAACATAGCCAAAGGATGACGGATGATTATGAGTCATTATGATGGATGTATGCATGGCTGCCACTCCAAAAGTTCCACTTTTAAAAACACATCATTAATTAATGATGGAGTTGAACAAGAATAAAATCCCTGAGTTACAGCAGTAATAAATGCCCCACCTCCTTAATCTAACAATCTAGTCCATTTTAAAATTTGTTTTTCAGCTGTATTCAGAAATAGAAAGATATATTAGATGTTATTATAGGCTCAAATACAGCGACTCCCCACCTCACACCCAGTGTTCCCAGGACATGCTTAGACTCCAGCACATTCCTTGACCCGAAACGATGGACGGACTTGTATAACAACATCTGAGCAAAATGTTCCTCAGGCCTCCTGAATCGCAACTTGGGTGCACTTAAACTTCTACTTTAATGTGGATGTCATTGATTCTTCATCATTCCAATAAACCTGATAAACCTGCTTGTGCTTTTCTTTTTCTTTTTTCTAACAGATTTTTGGCCTTGAGTTATCTGAGATTAGGTCTTTGCAGGTTACTGCTGTGCTTCTGACGCAATAAAATTCCCATTCAGCAATTCACCCGACTCCCATGCTGAGATCGACATGTTCTCATCCAGTGAGAAAAACTATTCTCAAACATGTGCAGAGAGTAAGCACAGACACACGCCACCTGTAATCATACACCTGAAAAGATAAACACTAAACAAGACAAGACTTTTATTTTAATCGTTCTGAGGACTTTCCACTAGCACAACGATTACTGGAGTGAAACTGATACTATTCCAACTTTGAAACCTAACTTGAGCTTATGAGGACACTTTTTCTGAAACTTAGGTCATTTTTGGCCCTCACAAAGGTGTAAATACACACACACACACACACACACATACACACACACATACACACACACACCCCTGGGAGCACAAAACACAAGACTCACACAGCAAACAATCTCAACCCACACACACACACACACACACACACACACACACACAGAGGTAAATATAATCAGTTCTTCAGTCTAAAGTTTAGGAAAAACTCATACACACTCAATGTCAGGCACACACAAAACCCTGGTAGCACAACACACAATACACACACATCAAACAACATCAAACTCACACACACACACACACACACACACACACACACACACACACAATCATGAATATCATCAGTTCTTGAGAACACAAAATACACACACCAAACAACTTCAACCCCATCTCTCACACTCACACACACACACACACACACACACACACAGGTGAATATAATCAGTTCTTGAGTCTAAAGTTTAGGAAAAACTCATAATAGTACACACTCAATGTCAGACACACACACAGACAAAACCCTGGAAGCACAACACACAATACAATACGCATCAAACAACCTCAAACTAAACACACACACACACACACACACACACACACACACACACACACACACACACAATCTAAAGAGCAGGGGTAAGGATTAGCAACAACATGCTCTAACCTCTCATCACATTCCCTTTTATTTCCTGCTTTCTAAGTACAGAGTGAGAAAGACCTGCTCTCGAAAAAAAAAAGAGCAAAGTCAACGTTCAAAAACAAAGTGACGATGTGTGGGAGAGTGCCTGTAACAATATTTTTATATTTCTCCTAATACTTTTCAGTCGTTTACCCGGAATGCAGAATTTGAATTTTCCCTTCTTGAGGATTAAAAAAAAAAATGATGGGAAGAGACGAGAGGAAGAAACAGCAGCAGCTTCACAAACACCAGAGATCAGAAATAATACAAAAAATAGCACAGTGTTTGTTAGGAATGGAACAAACCATCAACCTTGACATTAAATGTGACTAATTTTAAAAAATAAAATGTAATAAAATCTTAAAATATAATGGAACCTCGGCATATGAATTTAATTCATTCTGGAGTTTTTAAAATTTTTATTGTGAAACGAAACCTATATACACTATATTGGCAAATGTTTTGGGACACCCCTCCAAATTTCAGAATACAGGTGGTTTTTCATGGGTTGGTCTTGAGAGTTAACTGAACATTAAGAGTTCACTGAAAGGAACTCTTAATGCTTCAGCATACCAAGACATTTTTGGACAATTTCAACAGTTTGGGGATGACCCCTTCCTGATCTCAACCTGATAAAACACCTTTGGGATGAATTAGAGCGGAGACTGCGAGCCACGCCTTCTCGTTCAATTCATTTCTCGTTCAATCAGTGCCTGACCTCACAAATGCTCTTCTAGAAAAATGGCCAAAAATTCCCATAAACACACTCCTAAACCTTGTGGAAAGCCTTCCCAGAAGAGTTGAAGCTGTTATATGTAGCTGCAAAGAGCAGGCCAACTCCATATTACATTCATGCGTATGTAAAGGTAGACGGCCCAAAACTTTTGGCAATATAGTGTAATCCATTCCAACCACCCAAAAATATGATTAATATGACCAATACGAAGCCTGTGTAAACTGTATGGCTGCTTACACAAAAACTGACCCAAGCCAAGCATTCCATGTCAAGAGTCCTCACAGATGATGCTTTTTGCAGATGATGTTGTCCTGTTGGCTCCTTCGAGCCAGGACCTACAGCATGCACTGGTGCAGTTTGCAGCCGAGTGCAAAGCAGCTGGGATGAGGATCAGCACCTCCAAATCCGAGGCCATGGTTCTCGACCGGAAAAAGGTGGCTTGCCCCCTCCAAGGAGGGGAGTTCCTTCCTCAAGTGGAGGAGTTTAAGTATCTCGGGGTCTTGTTTACGAGTGAGGGAAGGATGGAGCAGGATTGACAGACGGATCGGTGCAGTGACAGCAGTTATGTGGTCTATGTACCGGTCTGTTGTGGTGAAGAAGGAGCTGAGCCAAAAGGCAAAGCTCTCGATTTATCAGTCAATCAATGTTCCTACCCTCACCTATGGTCATGAGCTTTGGATCATGACCAAAAGGACAAGATATCGGATACAAGCGGCCAAAATGAGTTTCCTCCATAGGGTGGCGATGTTCTCCCTTAAGAAGCTCTGTCACCCGGGAGGAGCTCGGCGTAGAGCTGCTGCTCCTCCACATCGAAAAGGGCCAGTTGAGGTGGCTCGGGCATCTGTTTCGGATGCCCCCTGGACGTCTCCCTGGGGAGGTGTTCCGGGCACGCCCCACTGGGAAGAGACCCCGGGGAAGACCCAGGACACACTGGAAGGACTATGTCTCTCAGCTGACCTGGGAACGCCTTGGAATCCACCCGGAAGAGCTTGAGGAAGTGTCTAGGGAGATGGAAGTCTGGGCATCCCTGCTTAGACTGCTGCCCCTGAAACCCCGGGCCCCCGGATAAGTGTAAGACAATGGATGGATGGGTCCTCACAGGAAGTCATGCCACCAAGCTTGGGCTAAAAATAGAACAGACTACCCATGCCACCAATCTGTCAACAAAAAAATGCCCGAAAATCACCTAGCTTTTGAACGCATGCCAAACGCAACGTTGGTATCGTGGGTTGATTCTTTCAAAACAGCTTTCACTGACTGAATAAAAATTGTAAAATTCGTAAACTTGCTTTGCTTGGCTTGGCTTTTCACTGACGCAAACAAGTTTTGAACGGCTCCCGGATGTACAAGCAACTTAGCCAGCGTTCGGTTCATTCGTATGCCGTAAATGCCTATGCAAATTTCTTACACAATTTCAGTACTTAAGTCGAAAATTCGCAATGGAGGGCATTCGTATGCCGAGATTCCACTGTATTTACTGCAAAGTGGGAACAGGTTCCGTTTTGCATGCCTCACACCACCACAACATCATTGATTATTTTCCTAGAACAGCATTACATTGAAGGATTTATCTCTTGCATGTGATTTAGTGCAGAACTCTTCCACTTCTTATACGCAATATATATGTGCTTTTCTTTCCTGTGATGCTACTGAAGATCTTCAGAGTTTCTGAATAGAGGTCATGGTCACCTCCTGGTATGGGAAGTTATGTGTATGTGGTGTATATAAAAGCATCTTTTAAAAGCAAAGTACACATTCAGTGACAAGGTGGAAAGAAGGGTGGGGGTGGTGGTTGGGTAGGTGGGGGGTGGGGGGGGTATGTCAGTGGTGGGTGGGTGTTTGGTGAGTAAGTAGTAAGTTTTACATTTATTTGAACTTTTCTATGAATCAGGTCAACACACAAGGTTATTACAGGAGAAGAAGGCATCTAAACACTGCTGCCGTCTCTCGCTGCGTTTCATTATACCACACAAACACACACACGCACACACACACACACTGCACTCTCTCTCTCTCTCTCTCTTTCTCTTTCTCTCTCTCTTTTCACCTCTCTGGCCACGCCGTTTAATTTGAGGAGATTAAAGGATGGATTGGGAGGAGCAGATGAGTGAGCTTTCCACTCTGAGCCATATTTCCCCTGGCTTACTGTCACCTCAGGCCACATGGTGCAAAGCCTCTGACCTACAACAGCCAGACGCTTACATCATCCCGCAGGGGAAAGCTGCGAAAAATCTGTCAAAAACAGCAGAAGTGAGGTGTGAAACGTGAAAATGTATGATTCGCAAAGGAATAAAATTGACTGCGCTAATTTAAACACTGCAAGTTCATGAACATATGAAGACTGATCGTATAAGCTGAATTACGAGATCATTTGCAATGACACACTGGCTGCTCAAGGTGAATGAATATGGGTCACAGTTTTTTCTCTTTTTTTAGATGTCTGTATAAATATTCTAAAGTTTGAGCACATTAAATATTTCAGATTTTTTAAAATCCTATATTTAGCCCAATTTGTAACAAATAGGCAACCTATAAAATATATAATACCAGAGATATTACAGATTACTGTAGTGTCAGTTTACTACATACTTCTATACTAAAACTCTTAAATTGAGCAGATATCATTAGCTTTTAACTCCAGTTAGTGATTTAAAAAGGCTGTGTCCAAACCATACCTTAGTAGTATACATTCATTCATTGTCTACAGCTTATCCGATCTACACTCGGGTCACGGGGAGCCTGTGCCTATCTCAGGCGTCATTGGGCATCAAGGCAGGATACACCCTGGACGGAGTGCCAACCCATCGCAGGGCACACACACACACTCTCATTCACTCACACAATCACACACTACGGACAATTTAGAGATGCCAATCAACCTACAATGCATGTCTTTGGACTGGGGGAGGAAACCGGAGTACCCGGAGGAAACCCCCGAGGCACGGGGAGAACATGCAAACTCCACACACACATGGCGGAGGCGTAGTAGTATACATCAAAATATAATATGCTTTATGTTACGTCAATACATTTACAATTCTGGCTTTTGGCAGACGCCCGTTATCCAGAGTGACTTAGAATTTATCTCAATTTATACAACTGAGCAATTGAATTGAGGGTTAAGAGCCTTGCTCAAGGGCCCAACGTTGGCAGCCTGGTGGACCAGGGATTCAAACTCCTTCTGATCAGTAGTCCAACTTGTTAACCACTTAGCCTAACTATTACATCTACAAAAATACAGAACCTACAGCCGTGTACAGTGACACCGAGAAAATGACACAAGTTGACGAGAAAAAAAAGTTACAATTGTCTTTTTTTTTCTTCTAAAGCTAAAGCACATCTAATATTTCAGATTCGTTAAAAAAATAGCTGTTTTAACCAAAATGCCACACTATAAAATATATACAGTGGAACCTCTCCATATGAATTTAATTCGTTTTGGAGGCAAATTCTTAAGGTGAAAATTTGTTTTGCGAAACGAATTTTCCTATAAGAAATAATGCAAATGCAGATAATCCGTCCCAGCCTCCCAAAAATATGACCAATATTACCAATACGAAGCGTATGTAAACTGTATGGGTGCTTACAAAGAACTGACCCGAGCCATGCATTCCATGTCAAGGCTCCTCACAGGAAGTCATGCCACCAAGCTTGGGCTAAAAATAGAACAAACCACCCACGCCACTAATCTGTCAACAAAAAAACAGCAGAAAAATCACCTAGCTCTTGAACACATGCCGAAGGGAACAATGGTATCGTGGGTTGACTCTTTCCAAACAGCTTTCGCGGACTGAAAAAAATTCGTAAACTCGCTTTGGTTGGCTTCGCTTGGCTTTCCACCGTTTTTAACAGCTCCCGGACTTACACGCAACTGTAGTGTCAGTTTACAATACTCTTCTGTACCAATTCTATCAGATATCATTAGCTTTTAAATCCAGTTGGTGGTTTAATATCCAAAACCTGGCAAAATAGTATGTGCTTAATGTTAACAGGTAACCTATAGCAGTGTGCAGTTTTGATATAATGTATAGTTTTCTGGGATACAGTTTGTAACAGTGACATAGACAAAAAGATATTTGATCGTATCCTCTTGAGGATAAGTTTCTCGATAACATGACAAGCTGTAGTACTGCAGTATTACATTTCCCTGATTATAGATAAAACACAACCGTGTTCTCCAACAAAAAAACAAACACTTTTATCTTTATCCATGCATGTAACTACATATCAGAAAGGCATACGAGGCCAAAAATCGTCCCCCAAAAACACACTATAACTCACATTAGAAACAAGAAAACGGAGAAACACAGGTAATTACTGTGAGCAAACACAGGCATGCTGACCCCAGACTCCACACACTGCAGTGGCACCACAGGGACTATTTTTACATCGGTATTGATGAAAGAACACACAACTGCAGGCTATGTTGAATGGCTAGAGGCAGGGAAGAGGAGAGGAAGAGGAGGAGGAGGAAGGGGATCCTCCTAGGATGGTCTTTGTTTATCATCAGCACTCATTCACTCTAGTGCTATCCAGCTACACAGGAATGCAGGGCAGTGAAAACAAGTCAAACCAGACTTTTAACAACATCCATACAAAGACTACAATGCTCTCTAGGCTATACTATTAACAATGGAACTAAATAAACACGTTTTATGAGTTGACAGCTTACAGCTTCTTTAAAACCATTAGACACAATTAACAACTAACAAGTCATGTAAACATTTTCATTTCTCTTTCTTTACTATCTGCTTCATCTGTGGGGGGTTTTTTGTGTTTTTTTTACACATCAGCAACTAGTGAACGTATTAATGGACTAGACTTCATAACCCACAACGTCTGGAGAACAGAAGAGAGGAAAGGAGATAAATTGTAAACAGGCTAGCAGGGTTAAATACTCACTTTTTTTAAAGATCAAGACTAACTGATAACAGTGACCATCATGATAACTGCAATGCTCTGAAACCTTCAACTCAAATCTGACTGTGAAACAGAATAATTAATGCCAAATATTTCAAGCACTCACAATGTTCATAAGCGTAAGCAGGTATTTCTCGACGTGTTGAGATCCATGGAACTGCACCACCGAATCGTCGACCCCGAGCAGCACCTCGATGTTGTAGGCTCGCTCGGGAGACTGACGTCGAGATCTCCGGCTCTGGTTCACGCTCCGCTCTATTCCTTCATACAAAGTCTCCAGATCCAGGAGACCTCCAAGATCAGCACCTGGAACAGACAAACAAAAAATGAGAACAAAAAAAAAACGTCTGGAGAACAGAAGAGAGGAAAGGAGATAAATTGTAAACAGGCTAGCAGGGTTAAATACTCACTTTTTTTAAAGATCAAGAGACAAACATTTAATTTATGGCAACATCAGATTTCTAAAAGTTGGATTGAACACCAATACCATCAATTCTACAAAAAAACACAAAGAATGGTACATAGAAGAGTCTGGGGCTCATTTCTTTCTGCCCCAAACTGTAGATATATGCCAGATACAGCTACTTTACATTTTACATTTCTGGCATTTGGCAGATGCCCTTACCCAGACCGACTTTATACAACTGAGCAATTGAGGGTTAAGGGCCTTGCTCCGGGGCCAGACTGTGGCAGCTTGGTGGACCTGGGTTTGGAGCTCACAACCTTTCAATCAGTAGTCCAACACTTTAACCACTACGCTACCACATCCCCGGATATGGTACAGCTACAGAATACAGATACAGCTACAGAATGAACCACCCCTTAGATTTGATTCGGAAGTATCCGGAACACAGTAGTCATTGA
Source organism: Hemibagrus guttatus (assembly GCA_033459395.1). Lineage (NCBI taxonomy): Eukaryota > Metazoa > Chordata > Actinopteri > Siluriformes > Bagridae > Hemibagrus > Hemibagrus guttatus. Next base: position 4,427,196 of record JAUCMX010000009.1, on the reverse strand, counting down.
TAACGTGTAATGCCGAACATGTGTAACGGATTTAATAAGCGTGAACGCATTTAATGTTTATTTCCCCCCAAAAAAAACATTGTAAGGAGAAACCAACAGACAGACAAAACAATGTTCAATGTCCAGTCAAAATTCAAACTACACAAAAGGACTGAACAAAACAAAAGGTTTTTGTTTTCCTTTGAAACGATTGTTGTTTTGTCTGGCTGAAAGTAGGAGGGAACACAACATGAACCCTGCATAAATCTGCTTTAAATGTGTGTGTGTGTGTGTGTGTGTGTGTGTGTGTGTGTGTGTGTGTGTGTGTGTGTGTGTGTGTGTGTTTGCGCGTGTGTGCGTGTGTGTGTGTGTGCACGCAATGGCTTATTATACCATTGATAAACTAGTGATAGTTTTACTGTTAAGCTATTGATGGACATGAGATGTCTCCTGGATCAAATGCTATTAAAATGATTAGTCATAAAATTTCCATAAATCTAATTACATATATAAAAGATTATAAAGTGAGCTTGCAAAAACAATGAATTCTTTATACTTTAAACAGGAGTCTTTCAACACTAAATGCGACATTAAACTGTAGACCAGTGAAGCTTGTTTCAAACGCCTCAGTGCTCTTCACACAGCCACGGAAGAGAAAACATAACAAGAAGAATGCAGCATCTCCGTCCTCATCTCCATCACCCCGTCAGCTGGGGGCATCATCTACCATCTGATTATATAACGTTTCCCTGGCAACCCGCTCATGGGTAAAACAATGCTCTGCGCAGGCTAATATTGGCTCAGCACTCACTTCCTTATTGGAAGATAATCCTGGAAGTCAGACTGAAATTCATCATCTTAACACTCCATGTCTGCTGCACGTTATTAAAGCATGGCAGAGCGAGACGAAAACACGAGGATGCCAAAAGATCCAAACCAAGACAGACATGGAGGTGTTGTTTATTGTATTTTTTTTTCTCCAAACTGCAGCTTCATTCCTCTGCCAGGTGTTCCTGTCTGCAGGGTGCATGTCAGCAGATTTTCCCCTAGCCTTGTTAACAAAATTAACCCAAAAAGGTGCATTCTCTATCAAAACAATCATCACTGTTTTGCATTAACACTTTATAGGGATGATGTAATATCCACACCATCTGTTTGAAATCATACATTCAGTTATTAATGCTTATGCAAGAGCTTCTGCAATAAGAAGGTCTCTATTGTTTTTGTTTTCATTACTTTATGACTTGGAGACTTATTTTCCTTCGTGGCTTTATTTGGAGTATAAGTGTTTATACGAGTCGGCAGACGTAGTTAGCTAGATCCTGAATCTCCTGTATATGGAACAAAGGAAATATTTGCTAATGAGAACAACATGTGGGCCACAAAGTAAATCTGTATCTGAATTTTTGGAGGTTTTGATCTCAAGAAAGTAGAATAAATGTGCAGGAATCATTTTCGGCTCTTATAACACAATTCTTACACATATCTTCAGCTAAAAGACTACCAGAATTCTCTACCCATCATGCCCTGTCACTGGCTCTAATATCATGTTGTATTCTGAGTATACTAAGTTCTCTCTGTTCAGCTGGAAAACCAAACAGAACCAACTCTTATCCTGTCTGCTGGAGAAACCACAAGACATCTTTTTCTTTTGCTGGGAAAAATGCTGGATCTCTTTTTTTAGACATCACCACTTTCCATCTCCTGTACCTTTTGAAGAAAGTTCTATTCTCCATCCTGTGGGAGAGACGTCTAGACATCTTCCACCTGTTTTTATTTCCCTCCTTCTTCTTCCTCCTGCTGGACAAAACCGTGGTCAGCATGTCCTCCACCACTGCTTGGACCTCACTCATTGCTCTCACACTGAAGAAAGCAGCTCTTTATCCTCTTGCTGGAGAGAACATTAGACATATTTTGTACTTCATGGAGGTGAAAATATTAGACATCACTTTGTCCTCTTGATGGAGAACGCTGGACAGAGAACACTGGATTTATCTCCTGCTGGAAAGAGTCCTGGATATCTCTTTAATCTCCTGTTGGAGAAATTGCTGGACTCTTTGCTCTCTTGCAAGTATGTTGGACATCTCTTTGTCCTTCTGCTGGAGAGAATGTTGAACATCTCATTGAGCTCCTGCTGAAGAGAACGTTAGACTTTACTTTGCCCTCCTGTTGGCGAGAATGTTGGACATCTCTTGGTCTTCTTGCTGGAGAAAATGCTGGACATATCTTTAAACTCTGACTGCAGAACAGGCTGAACATATCCTTGATCTCCTGCTGGAGAGAATTTTGGACATCTCTTTGATCTTCCGTTAGAGAAAATGCTGGACAATTCTTTGATCTCCTGCTGGAGAGAATCTTGGACATCCCTCTGATATCCTGTTACAGTAAATTTTGGACATCCCTTTGTCCTACTGCTCAAGAGAATCCTGTATATCTGTTTGTCCACCTGCTGGATAGAATGCTGGACATCCCTTTGCCCTTTTCACAGAAAAAATCCTGGATATCTTTTGCTCTGTTGCTGGACAGAACACTTGATGTCTCTTCATTCAACTTTGAGTGCTTTTTGCATTCTGATGGGGGCAACCTCGCCCTTATCAGGGCATGAAGTTGCTTTGTCGTTCAACCTTTATAAATGTCAAGAGTGTCTAGAAGAAAATGAGAGGGCACGAACAAAAGGTACAGGGTGCAAGAACGAGAATGAGTGTGAGAGACGAGATTCTGTAATACATGAGGAGAGATGAATAAATTGCTGCATCAGCCTCTCTTTATACAGGGATAAAGGGATCTCAAAACTGATGAGAAGGTTTCCAAGAAATCCAGGACTGATGGAATATCAGGATTTGTCTTTTTGCTTTTGCTTTCGCGTTGCATTTTTTTCTGGACCCTGGGGCTTTTGCTGTAAAAGTTTGGTTGGTTTTTGAGCCAGGGAACAGTTCAGAGAACCAATCCTCGGCCCTCACAATACTGTGGTCAGAGGGTCACATTCTTCAAACCATACACCAGGTATGGAAGTGATCGGCTCATGGTAGATAGTTCAACTTGTTACATTACTTCCTGGTTTAAGCTTCTTGATGACACTAACAGGGAGATAAACCTTGCTGATATACCAGACGTTAATAGGACTGGAACATTGTGATTAGCTCATACTTGTGGTCCAAGCGCTTGCATGGAGATCATCATGAAAAATCCTGGGCTAAAAATCTTCATATTCTAGGACAGCTCCTTGTTTGTCTATATTTCTACACAATAACATTCCTTGCATCAAAATGTTCCATCCTTGGAGAATTGCGGTCAGAGCGCAGGATCAGCCATGATGCAGTGCCTCTGTAGCAGTGGGAGGTTGAGGGCATTGCTTAAGGGCCCAACAGTGGCAGCTTGGGGGTACTAGGGCTTGAACCACGATCTTCCAATCAAGGACCCAGAGCCTTAAACACATGAGCTACCACTGCCCCAAAAAGAAGGGCTTGTCCGGGATAGCAGCGTATAGATTTGTTCATACAATCTATAATACAATCCAAATTCTTTAATGTGAAAGCAAACCTGAGATTACAAGCCTCACCCTCAAACAAGCTAAAAATTGGACTGAATTGGTGCAGAAGTATTGAACGTTCTACAGGTGAAAAATTAAGGAAATTAATTTCATAGGTGTCTCTGTCTTCCTGTACAGTTTAGTCCTGTATATAACTGCACAATTATGAAAAAACAAGCAAACAGAAGAAGAAGACAGGGGAAGTCTTAGTTTTCCTAAACTAAACATGATTTCATTACTGTAAGGTACAAAGCCAGCAGCTTTAAAACTGTTTCAAGTTTCCACCAGGATGATAAAGCACCGTGGTGTTGCAGAGCAGCTCGAGGGCTGAGCTGGCCTGGATTAGAAACAAAAAAAAGTTCTGTGAAACAAGTGAACACCTCAAGGTTACCCCAAAGCAAAATTATATTGTATATGACATATTGCACCCTATTCCCCACTGAGCAACAAATGTGTATGATACCAATACAGTACAGAGGATGATATATGTGGTAGTTAAGGGTCTGGAAAGTCATGGTTTATTTTGTACTGCTTGTTGACACTTTGACAATTGAATCTTTTAGCATTACATCTCAGACTTGCATTTTAGAATAGTATAGCAGCGTTAGCTTTAACCACAGTTTCGAAGTAACAAATAAGTAATATTATTATTCAATCCAGCCTTCAGGTTTTCCACCTCTCACAGTCGAATCGCATGGCCAAAAACATGCTAAAGTCTTCAGTTTGAAATATATGAAACACCACATCAGCGTAACCCCGTTCTCTCCTCATGTCAGTTATTCGCTGAGGTTTAAGGGCAGCTGGTTCTTTTCTCTTCTGTGACTCAGAGACATAATTCTTTTCTTGAAGTGTTCCAGACATCGACTGTCATTCTGCGCTGTCTGAAGTTTGTATGCATTTTGCACACCACAGTTCCACAATACACAATACACACTGCAGTTCCTCAGCTTCCCAACATACACTACATCTCAATTCTTACCATATCTCCAGAGCTCTTAAACACTCTCACAGTTCTACAGATCCTTAACACAACAGAGTTTCTGAGCTCCTCAACACTTTGAACTCACAACCTTCCATTGATTGTAGTCCAACGTCAAGCTACCACTTCCTTAACTTTCAAGTACATGCTTGTAGTTGTAGAGTTCCCAAGAAGACACCAAAATCCCAGAACTCTCAAGTACAAACCACAGTTCTAGAGCTCTCAAGTACACACCACAGTTCTAAAGCTCCCAAGTACAAACCACAGTTCTATAGCTCCCAAGTACAAACCACAGTTCTAGACCTCCCAAATACAAACCGCAGTTCTAGAGCTCCCAAGTACAAACCACAGTTCTAGAGCTCCCAAGTACAAACCACAGTTCTATAGCTCCCAAATACAAACCACAGTTCTAGAGCTCCCAAGTACAAACCACAGTTCTAGAGCTCCCAAGTACAAACCACTGTTCTAGAGCGCCCAAGTACAAACCACTATTCTAGAGCGCCCAAGTACAAACCACTATTCTAGAGCTCCCAAGTACAAACCACTATTCTAGAGCTCCCAAATACAAACCACAGTTCTAGAGCTCCCAAGTACAAACCACAGTTCTAGAGCTCCCAAGTACAAACCACAGTTCTAGAGCTCCCAAATACAAACCACAGTTCTAGAGCTCCCAAGTACAAACCACAGTTCTAGAGCTCCCAAGTACAAACCACAGTTCTATAGCTCTCAAGTACACACCACAGTTCTAAAGCTCCCAAGTACAAACCACAGTTCTATAGCTCCCAAGTACAAACCACAGTTCTAGACCTCCCAAATACAAACCACAGTTCTAGCGCTCCCAAGTACAAACCACAGTTCTAGACCTCCCAAGTACAAACCACAGTTCTATAGCTCCCAAATACAAACCACAGTTCTAGAGCTCCCAAGTACAAACCACAGTTCTAGAGCTCCCAAGTACAAACCACTGTTCTAGAGTGCCCAAGTACAAACCACTATTCTAGAGCGCCCAAGTACAAACCACTATTCTAGAGCTCCCAAGTACAAACCACTATTCTAGAGCTCCCAAATACAAACCACAGTTCTAGAGCTCCCAAGTACAAACCACAGTTCTAGAGCTCCCAAGTACAAACCACAGTTCTAGAGCTCCCAAATACAAACCACAGTTCTAGAGCTCCCAAGTACAAACCACAGTTCTAGAGCTCCCAAGTACAAACCACAGTTCTATAGCTCCCAAGTACAAACCACAGTTCTAGAGCTCCCAAGTACAAACCACAGTTCTAGAGCTCCCAAGTACAAACCACAGTTCTAGAGCTCTCAAGTACACAATCACAGTTCTAGAGCTCCCAAGTACAAACCACTATTCTGATAATTTTCTATTACTAAATCCTGATAAGACGGAGATATTACTGATTGGTCCAAAAACCAGTACACAGAAGCTCTCACAATTCAACTTGTACTTAGAAGGATGCTCTATTACTAATAGCTCTACAGTGAAAGACCTGGGCGTAATATTAGACAGCAGTTTGTCCTTTGAAAAACATATTTCCGATATTACAAAAATAGCCTTCTTCCACCTCAGAAATATCGCCAAGCTTAGGAACATTTTATCTGTATCTGATGCAGAAAAGCTAGTTCACACATTCATGACCTCCAGACTGGACTATTGTAATGCATTATTTGGTGGTTGTCCTACATCTTCAATAAACAAGCTACAGTTAGTCCAGAATGCAGCTGCCAGAGTCCTTACCAGGTCAAGAAAGTATGACCATATAACCCCAATATTATCATCCCTGCACTGGCTACCTGTTAAATTTAGAATTGATTACAAACTAGCACTACTTACATACAAGACCCTAAATGGTTTAGCTCCCACATATCTAACCAGTCTTCTAACACATTACAATCCATCACGCTCCTTAAGATCTCGAAACTCCGGACTTCTGGTAGTTCCCAGAATATCAAAGTCTACAAAAGGGGGTAGAGCTTTTTCGTATTTAGCTCCTAAACTGTGGAACAGTCTTCCTGACAGTGTTCGGGGCTCAGACACAGTCTCCCAGTTCAAACGTAGACTAAAGACATATCTCTTTAGCCAGGCATACACCTAATACATCCCATAACTTTGTGCTCCAATACATCCGATTAAATGCACATTATCATCTAGTGCCTGCTAATATTATGAACAGCAGCTACGCTAATTCCTTTCCATTTGTTTCCCTTCTCCTACCCAACCCCGAGTCACACAGAGATTGTGCCAGCTCCTGTGGCATCCAGAGATGGACCAGCTCCAGCCGGGTTCTGCTTTTTGAGGACTGGAGTAATCAAAGCAGCTGCCAACCCTATGTGGACATTTTACACATAACATTCTACACATGCTGTATCTGCATCACACAACTAATGCAGAAAGGACATTGTTCATATCACACTCTCCGGTGTCACCCAGATGAGGATGGGTTCCCTTTTGAGTCTGGTTCCTCTCAAGGTTTCTTCCTAATACCATCTAAGGGAGTTTTTCCTTGCCACAGTCGCCTGAGTCACCTCAGGCTCGCTCACTAGGGAAAATTTTGTCTAACATCTAGGACTGTTTGTTTGTAGGTTTATTGTTTCTTATGTTCTGTAAAGCTGCTTTGAGACAATGCTCTTTGTTAAAAGCGCTATACAAATAAAATTGAATTGAATTGAATTGAATTGAATAGGGCTCCCAAGTACAAACCACTATTCTAGAGCTCCCAAGTACAAACCACAGTTCTAGAGCTCCCAAGTACAAACCACAGTTCTGGAGCTCTCAAGTACACAATCACAGTTCTAGAGCCCCCAAGTACAAACCACAGTTCTAGAGCTCCCAAGTACAAACCACTATTCTAGAGCACCCAAGTACAAACCACTATTCTAGAACTCCCAAGTACAAACCACAGGTCTAGAGCTCCCAATTACAAACCACAGTTCTAGAGCTCCCAAGTACAGACCACAGTTCTAGAGCTCCCAAGAACACACTACTATCCTAGAGCTCCTAAATACACACAACAGTTCTAGAGCTTCCTAGTACAAAGCTCCGTTCTAGAGCTCCCAAGAACACACCACTGTTCTTGTCATGGATGGCTTGGCAATTACCTATTGAAACACTATGGGGCATTCCAGCAGGGGTTTATACCCTGTGCCACGTATCTTTGTTTATGTTTTGTGTTCTCACATGTTTGCCACACCCAATCCTTAGCACGTTCCTGCCTCTGCACACCTGTCCCTCTTGTTTCACTAATTTCCTCCCCTACTTATACTGGTTGTCTCTCATGTGGTGTTTGCTGAGTCCTTGTTGTTGGTGCCATTTGGTTGCTCAGTGTTCTCTGGTTTTTGTTTGGTATTTTGTTCTGTTCTGCCCTAATGTTTTACAGTGTCTGTTCTTTTGTTATTTTATAATAAACTCCTGTCTTATGTCTATCCCTGCACTTGGGTCTGATTTTTCCCGCCTGGCACCCCATGCCCCGGGACAGTTGGACTCAGCTATTCACTCAGACCCAGTGGTATAGCCCCAAGCCAAGTACCTATGTTTTATTTTTGGAGCTGACTTTTCTGGACATTTTAATTCTGATTTTCAAGGATTTTCTTTTTCTGGACTTTTCCTGTTTCTGTGGACATCGCTCTGCATCTGTTTCTGTGGAGGACGCCGCTCTGCTTCCGGTTTCCCGTGGAGGATGCCGCCTCACTTCTCTGTCAGCAGAGGATGTTACCTGCCTGATTTGTTCCTCCTGTTTCTCCGGTACTCGCTCAGCTTCTATTCCTGCGGGGGACGTCACTGAGCTTCCTGTTTTCCCGTGGAGGATGTTGCCTCACTTCTTGTCTGTGGAGGATGTTACTGGCCTAATCTGTCTCTTTGTGTTTTCTTTTTTTTTTCCCTGTTTTTTTATGGACTTTTTCCTGCTCCTGTGGAGACACGGCCTGGTTTTGGGCACCCAGCAGAGGATTCTTCCCTCCCTCCCTTCAGGGCCCAGCTGGGCTGAGGTCATCGCTCTGCCCTTTTGGCTCATTTTGGACTTTGCCAGGCCTTGTGCTCGGCTGAGGACGGCTCTTCTGCTCAGTGGTGGACATTGCTCATCTCTTCTGCTCAGGGGTGGACATCTCTTGGGACTCTCTGGCTTTGCCGTTGTGCTCCTCACTTCCCCCTTGGACCTCACTGCACTCCCCGCTCCTCCTTGGTTATCGCCAGGATCACGGCCCTTACAGACTTTTGGGCATGGTTATGGGTTAGCGCATCAGGAGCCCTGCCTTGAGGTGGGGGGTACTGTCATGAATGGCTTGGCTAATTACCTTTTGGAACACTAGGGGGCATTCCAGCAGGGGTTTGTTTATACCCTGTGCCATGTGTCTTTTTTTGTTTTGTGTTCTCACGTGTTTGCCACACCCGATCCTTACCTGTTCCCGCCTCTTCACACCTGTCCCTCGTGTTTCACTAATTACCTCCCCTATATATACTGGTTGTCTCTCATGTGGTGTTTGCTGAGTCCTTGTCGTTGGGTGCCGATTGGTTACTCTGTGTGCTCTGGTTTTTGTTTGGTATTTTGTTCTGTTCTTCCCTAATGTTTTCCAGTGTCTGTTCTTTTGGTATTTTATAATAAACCCCTGTCTGATGTCTATCCTTGCACTTGGGTCTGATTTTTCCCACCTGGCACCCCATGCCCCGTAAAAGTTCTAGAGCTCCCAAATACACACCATGATTCTCCCACTGTAGCTCCCCGACTACACATTATGGGTCCAGTCCTCTATCACACACATCACAGTTCTAAATCCTCAGCCCTGTTTTAGCGCTCCCAAACACACAAACACACAAACCAGAGCTCCCCACTACATACCTCTCAGACCACAGCTGTACTTCCCCAGCACACTGTGGTTCCAGTATACAGTATCCCTACACCACACTGTATAGCACATGCATTAATACACACTTATTCTTATAGCAATAACTTAATAGCACCTCAGGCTCAACCCACGTAACAATAACAAGTGAACAATATCCTGGCTAAAATTCCCCTTGGCTGATCTTTGGGGACCTTAAGTGATCTTTATTGAGCTGTGTGTGTGTGTGTGTGTGTGTGTGTGTGTGTGTGTGTGTGTGTATGTGTGTGTGTTGCTATAATACTGTGGCAATACAGTCCTCATATTAGACAGGTTTCATTAGAGTGAGATGTGTATGTGTGTGTGTGTGTGTGTGTGTGTGTGTGTGTGTGTGTGTGTGTGTGTGTGTGTGTGAAGCAGCCATTCAGCCAACCTTCGCGTGCTACTGAAGAGTGTGAGTTCAACTTGAGGGAAATCAGAGACTCCACAACATATTTGCTAATTGCCTCTTCTTATCTACTGCACTCTCCTCGTGCCTTTTAATCTTTAATGATGAGTTGTAAAAGCCAGGATCGAATTAAGCCTTTAGGACCGGGCTAAAAAGTGCTAGCAATAACAACGGTGAGTAAATCATTTTCAGCAGTAATCAACTGTACCGTTTGATTAAAATGCACATTAATATGCAAGCCAGGATTAAATCTTTTTAAAAGGAAATGCGATATGCTATAACAGCAGTCATGCTACTGTAATCCTATTCTGTAGTACGATCCTGTATGTGACTTTGGACCGTGTTCATGATCAAATAAGTGAAGTACTGTAAATCTCTATGGCTTACTGAAGTTTAGATGAAGGAAAAAAAAAGAAAGAAAGCTGGTAAGGACTCAATATTACAACCTATTGTTTTTTTTTTGTATATACACCGAGTCATTTTTCATCATTTGGACTGGTTGCACATGAGCTATTCCTATCTTCCATGTTCTTACACTCTTCTATAGTACCATCATCCTCCAAGGCCAAATAAAGGCAGGTACAGAGTGCTGCAATGCATCCTGGGATTAAAGGTAAACTCTTGCCACAAGGAGACTTCTGGATGGTTGTGTGAAAGGAGAGATTTTTATAAATGTGGCTAAATGTGAGTGAGCATTTAGGTTAAGACAAAGGTGACATGCTCATTCAAACTAAGGGCCTTTGTAGTAATATTATATCGCTTTATATTACAGTGATATTAAATTCTCTTATCTGATTGGTCTGAAGCCATTGGTTAATTCTGTTATCAAAGGTTTATACTAAGGCTCTTCTTCCTATAATAACCCTTCTCCAGAAACAGCTAACTGACATGGGCTTGTATATCTAGAGGTCCAAAATTGAATACGTACACACTATTCTATGCCATTTTGTTGTATTAATAGTGTGAGGAGTGTTTATGAAAATGTTAACAAGAAAAAGTCCACATCAAGTAAAGTGGAACCTTGGCATACGAAATGGCCGACTCCCTGATCAGTGCCCTGATTAATGAACTAGGAAGCTGATCGTGACACGCAGCGAGTGTGTGAGCTGTGGTATGTAGTCCTTGGCGGCCATGTTTTTAGGAATTTGATGCTGATTCTGGCATTGACGTAAAAATAAATGCAAATAAAACATAAAAATAAAACATATGCTGAAGGAGATGTTCAAGTAACATTTATGGAATGAGTGTCCAGTGTCGGTGCTATTTATCAGTCTATAAGTAAAGGTTTATAGCTGCTTCAATAGGAGATAAACTGCAATAAGAAAATAATGAGCTAATGTTAAATAAGTCTGTAATGATCCCTCAGAGTGTCATTATAATGGTTTAATAAGAGTATCAAACACTCCTCCTTGGATTCTACAGTGTTGAATATACACAGCTGGCGCTTCGCATCAGTAAAAGTAGCAATGGAGGCAGTGTGTGGTCAGAGCTGTGCTACACGAGACGGAGGAGTAAGAAGAGATGCAGAAAGACCTGCAGAAAAACCTGAGCTAAACACAACTCCCTGTTAAGTGCACAGAAGGAAAAAACGATCAACAAGACGTGTGTGAGGGTGACCCTCTCATCCCCCTTGTCCGTGCGTAGACGGAGGAGGTGGGTGGGGTTGGGGGGGAATCGATCGAGCTCAGGGAAGAAGCAGCCAAGGCACAGCTGACCTCCACTGCTGCTCCACATAGCTGACACAATGATAAACACAAGCACATTCAGAAGAGAGAGACGCACTCTAAACCAAAGAGCGTTCATGATTTCATCCGGGATATAAAACTCTACAAAATGTATAAAACATATTGGATAAAACTCTGTATAAAAATATATAGTGATGCTAGGCTACAGCAGGGAGCCTACAGAGAGCAGGATTAATTCACACAGCGATGGAAAGAATCAAATGCTGAAATTAATTACAAAAAAAGTCTACACTGACAGTATGAAGTCCTCATGAATACTAATTCTACACATGTTCTACTCTTTACAGTTATAGCAGAAGCATTTGTATTGTGATTTATCCGGTGAGACAGTCTTGACTCTGTGGTGTCATATAGAATATAATCAAAAATGGAAACAATATGTTACTGAGTTGTAGAAATGATTAATGAATATATTATCACTGGATTTTATCATATTGCTTTTGTACAAACAAAACCCCTTCATTTATCCATTTATCGATCCATCTATATATCCATCCATCCATCCATCCATTCATCCATGCATGCATCCATCCATCCTTCCATCCAGCCATCCGTCTGTCCATCCGTCCGTCCATCCAGCATTCCATCCAGCCAGCCAGCCTTCTGTCCATCCTTCCATCCAGCCATCCGTCCATCCATCCATCCATCCAGTCAGCCTTCCATCCATTCATCCATCCATCCAGTCAGCCTTCCATCTATCCATCCATCTATCTGGCCAGCCAGCCTTCGATCCGTCCATCCATCCATTCATCCATCCATCCACATGGTCACTTGGAGCCTGAAATCCATCCACGGGGACTCGGGGGCATGAGGCTAGGGACACCTTGTATGGGGTAAAAACCCATCACGGGGCACAATGACACACACAGACACTCACACAATCACACACACTACAGATAAATTAGAGATTCCAATCAGCCTACAACACATCTTTGAACTGTAGGAGGAAACCGAAAAACCCAAAGGAAACCTTTGAATCACAGGAAGAACATGCAACCAGACAGGCTAAACCACCACGCTCCTCCTTATAACCATTTTATTAAAACCATTGCTTTACGTCATGCTTAAGAACACCCGTAAACACCCGTCTCTGTATTATTTATGTTCTTAGTTTTATTATGTTTCCATAAAATCCACACTGTTTACTCCTTACATTTATTAACGTCTCACTCTAAGATCCTAATAGGACTCTATATAGCATATACAGTACAGTGCATATAGAGTATTAACTATAAAACTGAAATATCTAATAGATGTAAAAGATTTGGTTTAAATTTAAATAGTCATTTCTAAAATTCCTGAATATTTTCCCTTTCCCTTTTCTCTTTCCTTTGTTAGAGTTCTGAGAAGATTTAAAAGTTTTAAAAAATGCTAAAATATAAAATTCTGGACATTTTAGTTATACAGCGTTTCATGCACAAAAGAAAAGGATTTATAAAAGAGCCCCAACTAAATGTCTTGTAAGAGTTATAACTCAAACTATTCTTCACATATTACAGATAACACCATCAGTCGATCTTACAGAACGGTCTTGCAGATGTTAGTCTAGACTGTGTAAAAAAAAAAAAAACACTAGTGTGTTAAAGAAGATAGTGTGACAAATCTCACGCTTGATTTAATTACTGCCACTTGTTATGAGTCATGGAACATGTTTATTTCTTAAGTAATATTACTCACATTGAACCAAAATTATTTAGTCTTTGGGGTATTTAGAAAATTCAAATCATTTTAATAATGTGCTTTAAAACAATCTACATCATCAAAAAACAGCTTGACCGAAATCTGTATGTACATCAGATTTACTGTGCGTTCAAATCCTCCTGGGAATTTCTTGTACAACTTGTATTGACAAATTGTATCTACAAGTCGTAATTACGACGTCAGGCAAGTTCGCTTAAGACGGTCCCGGACCTTCTGTTAATTAAAATACAGCAAGGATTTTTAACTCAAATCCTATAAAGAAAATGAAGAAGAAAAATATGCATTAGATGTGTATTTCTCATTTTTTGTTGTTTTTAATTAATTCATGCAGCCAGTGTAATCTTTATCATTACACATTACACTATAATTAACAATTTCTCTATTTATAGCTGCTTAAATATTAACCAATTGGCTTCTATATCAATATTTCGCCTAATAAACCAACCATAATAATCGGAAATAACTGAGATGAGTAAATTCCAACAAATTAACCATCAAATACAGATATTGCATATGTCGATTAACTAAGAACTGAACGAAAATCCCAATTTTTCCCCACTCGTAAGTACGACTTTGTGATGCCGTCCGTGTATGTAATACGAACTTGTAAATAAGGTCTTGACTTGAAGGCACCTGAAAAGGTTTCTGAGACGACGTGAAAAAAACTTTGAGAGGAACTAGCTGATACCAGACAGTGAGATTATAAATCATTACAGTATCCAGGTGTAGTGAATAGTGCGGATTATCCAGAGTTTGAGCAGGTTGGGAATAAGAGTCCTGGGATGAGCTAGGAAAGAGTCTTTATGATCAGAGCAGCAGATTTGGTGATTTTGAGATTCCACTAAAGCAAGATAAAATTTCTTTGAGGTTATAAAGTGTTTATGGGAAGCACAAATCTTGGTAAGAACATGATTTCTCACATGGTGCTATTTAATTGTGTCTTACTGTGGAAGTCCAGCCCTGGAAAGCCAGTCAGCTCATAGCGTGGAGTGTTTCTGGTCATAAATCTTAAGTTTGAGAAATGACCCTGAAGTGTGTATACGCTGTGTATACAGGTGGGAGTATATCTGTGTCAGTGAGCAAGTGTGTGTTTGTGTGTGTAGCTCAAAGCACAAGAATGAGTTATAACATCATCAGTCAAGGGTTGTCTACCAAAAGACCTTGTCACTGAGACCAACCCAGTTCCAGTGTAACCCGAGCCCTGATATTACCGTGCATGAGAAAGAACGAGAGAGCGAGAACGAGAGGAACTCATTTATTCATTGAGTAAATGTATGATTCCAGAATCGGTACATATGCGTGTTGTGCTCCAACTGAAATAGCATCGACCCCAACTTTCTATTTATAGACGCCGACGAATCAATATCAGCAAGCGGTGCTTTAAGAACGACCCCGATCATCGTAATAAGGCCGCGAGGGACTTGATGCACCGGCGTCCTTCACACCTCTAAAGCAAAAATCAGTCATTACTGGATCTCGTGGCCTGGCACGCTATCTGAACGAGGCCTCGTCGTTTCACCCGGGCCTAATTACTAACAGCTTGCGTATAAATACAGCATGTCCTTGCTGTCACAGGGATCTGATTGGTGCGACAGTCTGACACGTTTCGCAGTCACACCTACTTATCCGCTACATTCGCATCAATTTCTCATCCCCTCTCCCTCTCTCTTTTTTCTCCTCGCAGAAAAATAAAACTGTTATTACTCTGGCTTAAGAAGCTCGTGCCAAGCCACCCACTCACAGCAAGCAGGTGAGAAAAAAGCAGCCAGCTACGGATTCACTCATCAGACACATCTCCTTTCGCTGGTTTAGGAAAGAATTCAGACGGTTTCATTTCAGCAGTAAACCGACATGAAGGCTAGATGTTCAGAAGGAGAACGTCTGTGAAGGGCTTTCTGATCAAAACACAATAAAGGAATTAACAAAGCGACACAGACAAAAATATTTTCATGACCTTCGGCACAGGTGGGAATTCGCAGGTTTGTGCAGTTATGTAGGGTGTGGTGTCGAAAAATGCCTTATCCAGACGTGCGGTTAGGCAAGCTGCTGCTTCAGCCTTGTCAGTGCAGGCTTTTTTTTTTCTTTTCACCCAAACATCAATGTATGAATGAACAAAATCTAAATAATAAGGTTTGTATTGTATTATGTTGGAACCAAGAGGGTTAGACAGATGCAAATGCAGTTAGAGAGGTTCAGGAAAATCAGGAAACGATCCAAAAACAGGCTTCAGGATATCAGAAAACAGAATATAAAAAAACTATAAAATAAAAAAAACAAAAAAAAAACAGAATATCATCAAGGAAAAAAAAAACCTAAGTCTGAATAGGAATGACTACTGAACCTTTACTTCACAAGGTTAGTGTAAATGAAATTCTGTTTTAAACATTGAGAGTGTGTGTGTGTGAGTGTGTATAATTGATAAGATTTGTGCGTGTGTGTGTGTGATAAGAACTTCAGAGACTATGGAGGTTCCGCAGGTGTGTGAAGCTGGGACTTCATGGTAGCCATGTAGTTCATGGTAGCCATGTTTGTAGGCTGTAGTGTTTCATGTTCTGGGAGTTAGGGTTAGGAGTTCAAAGACGGAGCTGACCTCAGACATAGATATTCTATTTATATTTTTATTATATTATATTTTTTATTAGTGTGGACATATTATAAATTAGCAATTGGTGTAAGACACGTTTGGCATCATGTGTGGTCACATCAGGTCACACAGGTCAGGTTTCCTAAAATGTCACACCATCAGGTATCGATACACAACGAAAAGAAACAGAATTCACTGTGGCAGAGTGGCAGGATTTGTTGTACATTTTATTTTTAAGGAGAACAACAAGTAGGAATTCCTTCAAGAATGAATTATTGAGAGATACCAAAGTACATTACAGTGGAATGTCTGCATACGAAAGCCCTCCCTTACGACTTTTCGCCTTAAGAATTGAAATTTTGAAAGAAAGTTGCATCAGCATACGAAGCATTTTAGTCCAAGCTTGGTGGCACGACTTCCTGTGAGGAGCCTTGACATGGAATGCTTGGCTTGGGTCAGTTCTTTGTAAGCAGCCATACAGTTTACATACACTTCGTATTGGTAATATTGCTAATATGTTTGGGCGGCTGGAACGGATTATGTGCATTTACATTATTTCTTATGGGAAAATTCATTTCCCAATAAAAATTTTTGCCTTAAGAACTTGCCTCAAGAACAAATGAAATTCGTATGCTGAGGTTCCACTGTATCTGCTTTCTTCATGTTTTATTTCACCATTCTGACTAGTTGACACCCCTGCAGGAGCGACCAATGAAGGTGAAACGTATAAATTGAGTAGTCTATGTAACTCCTTATCAATAAGCTGAATAAAGAATTTCTTTCTTGCGATATCGCAATTGCTCCAAAACCACGCCATGCCACTGCATGTACCGTTGACGTGTTTTACTCGCTGAGATTCCTGTAGCCATCCTCTTTTCGTTTTTTTTTTCACAACTCTGCTCGAACCCTGCTGACTCTTCCTCTGCCTACGAGAGAACAGGTTTCGGAGAAGAAATGGAAAAGGTATGGAACAATATGTATGCAAATGATGCCGTCTGGATGAGGCACCGGGGAAAACACACACAGCGTTTATGATTTATGGAAATTCATCATCCACTTATATATTCCTTAATTGAGCAAAGCCTGTGGAGGAATTCCTGGGGTCCTTTTTTTTTTATTAAAAATGTAAAAGATTTACGCTTGTTTGTCTGAACCGTCTTTTTGCAATGGTGCTGAATGGCCTGTTATGTTAAATTAAAGAATGGATGATGAACTCAAAGCTAAATCAAATAAAGCCAGGTTGACTTTAGTGTGTTTTCATCCAAACGCTATGGATTGCTCTACGAGGATCCGAGCTTACGGATTGGAAATAACTTTAAATAGATTTTCTGTTTTTTTTTTAAAGGTTTTAAACATGTTTTGATGATCGATGGTTTATTACTGCATCATAACTCTTCTTTTGCACAAAGGTAGAAGGTGAAAGGTGGTGAATCGGTGATATAAGTAGGATTCGCAATTCTAAGCGCACTGAGACGGACAATCGCAGTTTGATGAATCATGGACGACAAGCTCAACAAAGCGAAGCCATTAGCTGTTGGCCAGAGTTGGTCTGGTTAACAGTGCAATCTTCTCAAGGCAAAAGGTAGATTCCTGGATATTCTGGTACATTCCTTGATTCCTAGAACTTCTTTTTTTCTTGTTCTTCTTTTTGTTCTCACTATAAAAACAGCAAGTTTATCAGGTGTCTGGAGAAAAAGCTTTCAAAAAAGAACATGATGGTGCTAACATGATGGTGACATGCACCATTGGCTAAGATGATTACTCGAGCACCAAGTTTGGATCCAAGCTGCCAAAACTGAGCAGGAATCTCGCACCAATTATAGACATATGGAATTGGACGCTTATAAAGGTTTGAAGCTGATTTAGATGTCCTACACCGATGCTGGAAAAGATGCTACGCAGACATCAAAGGAAGCAAACATTATTCTTTAATGTTTCTCTAGAGCCGAAATAACAACTGAGAGACTACATCATACAGGACACAAGTACAAGCGCTCGGTGTGATATTTATTTAGGGCAATCCATGAATCGTCGTCGGAATACACAGCAGGATCCAATACGCAGGCAGGAGGCAGGTCAGGATAAATCACAGAGGAAACAAGCAAAACCAGGAAGTTAAAAGCAATGATAAGACGAACAAACAAACATAGAACAGGTGCACAGATTTGGTCAACAAACCAATGACAGGACAAGAACTAGAACCAAAACAAAGGTATATAAAGACAAAACATGAACAAAAGAACATCTTGGGTAAAAAAAAAAAGAGTTCAAACCTTTTTAATACACCTCATTTGAAATGTATGTTTCTATCATCTATCTGTGATGAAGTGCTTCTTTATAAGCGGCTAAAATCTGAAAGTGTTTATCGTCAACCACTAAAATTCTGTGTAAGGTTATCCAACAGAGGAAAAAACACACGTCTCACACTGAAAGCCAACAGAGTCCTGACTCATTTTATATCAGACTTGTTGGCCGTAAAGTAATTCATTTGTTTATACTGATTGAAAACTTTCCATAAGTCGGTTAACATTCTGCCGACGGACTGGAACGCCAGAGTCAAAGGTAAAAAGGGTTAATATTATCTATTTTATTGAGAAGCCATCTTGAGCACAAATTCAAAACACGGATAAATAAAGGTTAAGGGAAAATGGACTGAGAATCAGAGTCCAATCCTGAACCATGTGCTTTGGATCCAATTAAGGATATTCAGAATTAATTTTTTTTTTTAAGTGCATTCTCTCTCTCTCTCTCTCTCTCTCTCTCTCTCTCTCTCTCTCTCTCTCTCATATCACTCTGCTGTAATGCTGTACTCCTCCAGCGGTGTAAAGAAACACAATCTCCCTCACTGTGTTTTCCCATTTTAATGAACTGCCATTTTAATGGGATTATCTCAGGCGGATTTCAGCACCGCAGCAGATGTCCAGTGTGTGTCATTCCCTCCACAGGGTTTCAAAGGCATTTCTGAGTCTTTGCTAGGGATCGAATTCCCATTTGGCTTGGGAACACGTTACAAAGGTGGCATTTAAAACAAAACAAAAAAGAAATCATTTTGCAGGATTAAGGTAGCCTAGAGTAAACATGCACCATAAATCACCAGAAAAAACGAGCGTCATTAGGCGTGACATAAAGCCTTCGAATAAGTGAAGTGTTTTCAGCAGTGCAAGCCATTTTTACACACAGCCATTAATCTATATACAGTACTTTGGAAAAATCCATGAAGGAATAATGAAGATGTTATGCTAATGTAAACAGGGTATAATTGGTGGAGAGGGGAAAAAAAGACAGAAGCTTATCGCTATGATGAAATTTAATAACCGACTTTAAAGAGGGTTATTTTTCTCTTGTCCTATTTGTACACGACACTAAGCAATATTTAATTCTCCTCACTTCACTGCACAGGTAATGCGCTCTAATCGGAGAACAGAGAAAGAGAGAGAGAGAGAGAGAGAGAGAGAGAGAGAGACAGAGAGAGGGAGAGAGAGACAGAAAGAGAGAGAGACAAACAGACAGAGAGAGAGAGAGAGAGAGAGAGAGAGAGAGACAGACAGACAGAGAGAGAGACACAGAGAGACAGAAAGAGAGAGAGACAAACAGACAGAGAGAAAGACAGAGAGACAGACAGACAGAGAGAGAGGGAGAGAGAGAGAGATAGAGAGAGAGAGAGAAACAGACAGAGAGGAGGGCTGATGAAGAGACAGACAGACAGTGAGGGGGCAGAGGGAGAGACAGACAGACGGGGGGGTAGAGGGAGAGACAGACAGACAGAAAGGGAGCAAAGGGAGAGACAGACAGACAGACAGACAGACAAAGAGAGGGAGAGACAGACAAAGAAAAAGAGAGACAGACAAACAGACAAACAGACACACGGAGAGTGGGCAAAAGGAGAGACAGACAGACAAAGAGAGGGAGAGACAGGCAGACAGACGCACAGACAGACAGACAGACAGACAGAGAGTGGGCAAAAGGAGAGACAGAAAGACAGACAAACAGACAGACAGACAGACAGACAGACAGACAGACAGACAGAGAGTGGGCTAAAGGAGAGACAGACAGACAAAGAGATGGAGAGACAGACAGACAGACAGACAGACAGACAGACAGACAGACAGACAGAGGGGCCAATGGGAGAGACATTCAGGCAGACAGAGAGACAAAGAGAGGGAGAGACAGACAGAGAGACAGACAGACAGACAGAAAAGGACAGAGACAGAAAGAAAGAGACAGACAGACAGAGAAATACAGAGACAGATATAATAGAAAGGAGAGAAAACAGTGAGCAAGTGCGATAAAAAAAAATCCAGTAAAAGGAAAATTAATAGTAGTAGCAAATCCAGAGAGAGAGAGACAGAGAGAGAGAGAGAGAGAGAGAGAGAGAGAGAGAATAGAAAGCAGAGAAGAGAGTGAGTAAGTGCATTATAAAAATCCAGTCAGAGGTAAATTAACAGTAGTAGCGATGGAACATTTCCACTTTGTAAACCAAGCTGCAAGCTGCACGAGGTCCTGAGCATGTTCTCCGTCTGCGGCCTCCACGTGGGCAGCTTCTATACCCAACTCTTTCTAATGTGCTGCCAGACGAGGAAGTGACTGTCATTGTGGAAAAGTTGTGCAAGAAATCCAGAGCAAAAGCCAAACTTTTACCTATTTTTTCACACATACTGTATATACAGTGCAGTTTATGAGTAATTGGCCAGTGACACGTTTGTGCAGAATGCAGCTGGGTAAAAAAAAACAAAAATAACGTTATATCAGCTCACAGTCAACTCTAGAAACTCTGCTCACTCTGCTTCTACAATACATGCTATGCTGTTAAAGCAGCTTAACTACGCTAAAGCAACCACCGTTATTTTTAAAAATACTTCTAAGTAAAGGCGTGTAACAGGCAGAACAGGCAGAAGAATCAATTTATGGCTTTCTGGCATGTTTCTTATTTGTTAATGAACAGCCCCTCTAAGATCCCCTCTAACTGTTGGGTCCTTAAGCAAGGCCTTTAACCCTGCCACTGCTGCCACTGTTGGGCCCTTGAACAAGGCCCTCAAACCTGCCACTGCTGCCACTATTGTGCCCTAAAGCAAGGCTTTTAACCCTGACACTGCTGCCATTGTTGGGCCCTTAAGCAAGGCCTTTAACCTTGCCACTGTTGTGCCCTTGAACAAGGACCTTAAACCTGCCACTGTTGGATCCTTGATCAAGGACCTTAAACCTGCCACTGTTGGATCCTTGATCAAGACCCTTGAACCTGCCACTGCTGCCACTGTTGGGCCCTAGAGCAAGGCTTTTAACCCTGCCACTGCTGCCAGTGTTGGACCCTTGATCAAGGCCCTTAACCCTGCCACTGCTACCATTGCTGGGCCCTTAAGCAAGACCTTTAACCCTGCCACTGTTGAGCCGTTGAGCAATGCCCTTAATCCTGCCACTGCTGCCACTGTTGGGCCCTAAAGCAAGGCCTTTAACCCTGCCAATGCTGCCACTGTTGGGCCCTTGATCCCCTTGACCCCCTCCACTACAGGGGCACTGCATCATGGCTGACCCTGTGCTCTGACCCCAACCTCCATAAAAAAAGAAATTCGGATTATATGAAGAAAGAATTTCACTATGCTGTAATGTATATGTGACAAATAAAGGCATCTTCTTCTAGTTTTTGTGCTTATTTACAAATTTAAATGTACTTATTTAAAATTACTTGAATTGGTGAAATCACAAACACAGGAAACTCCTATCAGTGAAGACGCATATGTAATTAAATTTCTATGAGCTCATGTTCAGCACACACAAGAGGACTTTGGCCGAATTCATGTTGTGATGTCGAGGATGCTTCTCGGCCCAAATCTGTGGAAAATCAGAGATCTTTTTTTTTTTTTTAATTGCATTTTGATTATGCGTTAAATTCCATGTTGTGAAAATCATGAATCCTGAAATGACTGAATGAAGCTATCTAGTAAAACTAGCTGAGGAGCAAAAAAGTCAATAAGGAGTAGTGTTTATTTTCCTTTCCAGTTTGTCGGACCTTGCTTACTCGTTTATCCACCGCTGTCATGTTCATTGTTCATCACATCCATTGTTTCACCGCTGTCAGATTGAACACGAGCAGGAATACACTGCTTCCCCTCCGCACTCATCTACAAAAAGATCAGTGACTGTAGCGGTACACATGAGCCCCGCCGAGAGCGTTCCAATCCCTGTAAGAGTTCATTAAAGAGTCACGTCAAAAAAATAAATAAATAAACAGCAACCTAGCAGAAGCAGGCCAAACTTCCGAATTTGCTCCAAAAAGGTAGCATTTCAGTCACACCACAGCAAACACAAGCCTAGTGTGCTAACACCTGCTGAACCACTGTAGCTACACGCTCACAATATAATAACACCGTTCTAGCATCTTTTTCAAAAAAGGAAGAGAAGATTGGATTCTTCCATTGCTTCTCTCTCTCTCTCTTTCCCTCATCTCTCCCTCTCTCTCTCTCTCTCGTGAAGCTGAAGGAGCCGGCTCACTCGCTATCCAATTCTAATGAAGTGGTTCTCACAGTGGTGGCAGTGAAAATTGCCTTTTGGTCCCTGCATGATCATGGGAGTGTGTGTGTGTGTCCCAAACTCATGTGGGTCGGAAGACTTGTGTGTATGTCTAAGTGTGTGTGTGTAAGTGTGTGTAGCCTATTATCACATTCAAATACAAGCTGTCACTGCATAAACGGCACACAAAGCACAGCTGACACGCTAAGCTAAGCAAATATCTCACACACCCAAACATGCACAGCTTAAATACAGTTTTACACACAAAAAGCTACACACAGTTGCAAACTCTCTGTCTTTACAGTGCGGAAATATCGGAACTTCACGTGAGGGAGGAAAAAGAAGGAGAAGAATGAACTAGCAATTTTAGCCTGACTACTGTTTATGTAATCCTTTATTTATTTTTTTAATGCTTAAAATTCACTACACAATTAACACTATTCAAAATCATTTTAATACAACAAATTTAACAACAGGTGTAAAAAAAAAAAAAAAAAAAGTCGAGTCATGCTCACATTACGCTAATAATCACTGAGCACTAGCTGCTTTGCTAACCTTTGGTTAACCTTTTCACCTCACGACACGGTGCTTCAGGAACGTTTCAGCCACACTGTGTGTCCCCACACACACACACACACACACACACATACACACACTGCTAAGCAAGTCAGTGGTGTGGGAGGTGCTTCAATTAGCACAGTGCTAATATTACTACTGCAGTGTGAGGTGAGGTCAGGTGAGGCGAAGAGAGGAGAAGCAGCATGGCTAATGGAGCAGCCTGACTGTTAAGGGAGCTGATTTATTGCTGCCAGCTTGGGCGAGACAACCAGGAAGGAAGTGTATACTTCACGGTACAGGAAGTGATTTAAATTTTTTCCTAGCCATTTTTTTTTTTTATCTCATCTTAAAACCAGACTTTAATCAAGAAAATTACCTACCCTCAAGAAAACCTACCCTTTAATCAAGAAGAAGCTTCTTCTTCTTCTTTTTTTTTTTAGGTTAATCCCAGTTTATTCATATCAGACAGATTTAAATGTTTTAATGTTAACTGTGAATTACTGTATTATTTAAAATTTATGTATGAAATTGGTATGCTTTTTTCCCGCTAAGGTTAGAGATATCATGCTAATTCGCAAGTCTAAGGTTTTCAGCATGAATCTATTCCTCCAATCGTTGAACTGTTGTATAGTTCTGCAGAAAAACAGAGAACAATTCGACAAAAAGTCAGGAGTTAAACACTTTTTACCCAACTTTTTCAATTCTAGACTCCAGTTCAGTCACAACTATTTCTGATATCCGTATATCCACATGATAAATCCGATGATTGTGAAAAAACATACATTATGACACATGAAGCCATCTTTTCAAAATGGTGCTCATTCTGCGAGCAGTGTAACACACTTTTCCAGAAATCTGCCGTCTTCCTAATACACTAGCTTATAGATGCCTGTAACTAGCTTATAAAAATATCCATCCATCCATTTTCTGTACTGTTTATCCTACACAGGGTTACAGAGAACATGGAATCCATACTAAAGAACTCTGGGCAAAAGTCGGGTGATACCCTGGATGGGGTTCCAACCACAATTACACACACACACACTCATACACATATGTATTTACACACTACTAACAATTTTGAGATGCCAATCAGCCTAAAGTGCACGTCTCTGTTCTGACGGAGAAAACCAGAGTACGTCAAGGAAACCTTAAGGAAACGTTAAAGCACAGTGAGGCAGAAATCAAACAAGAAATAAATACATAAATATCGTACACAATCTCATAAATGCTTATAATTGGCTACACGTTTCTTTTAACTACTAAACTATGACTTTATACTGATGAATATTACGTCTTATAACATGGAGTATGAATATAATCCCTTATTAAAGGTCTTGAAGGGTTAAATAACAGACGAAACACTGAGGATTTAGATTTCCATATGTGACACAGCTGCTTTCTATTCAGAATAAAGGATTATGATGTTCTCATTTTGTAATATTCCTTCCTTTTGATCTTAATCTGTTACTGTATTATTATTATTATTATTATTATTATTATTATTATTATTATTATTCATTTTATTATTATTGTGCACTCAGTTTAGGATAAAGTTCCTAAAGTCAAAGAGTGACTTAATAATTTGCATTCAGGAAAAAACAATATAACGATTATATAATTTTTTATTAAAAGGTAACACGGGGAGTTATTAATGACTGAAGGCTGAAGTGAGAAGAACACATAACACATAGAGGCATGTACTAATTAAATTCATATTAGGTGTTAGCAGTTAGAATAGATTACTGATTAGCACTGTTTATGAAAAGCATGCATGTGATACAAATTATTAACAATTAACAATTATATATATATATATCATATATATAACATAGCATATATATATGCTATACATCATGGGAATTTGGCATATGTCGGATATTTATGATACTCAACGACTAATAATGCATGCTGAATATTAAGCCGTGTAATAATCCCTTGTTAAAACAGGTAGTTTTAACCACAAATATTGCTCCGATATCACTCTTTCTTCTCTGTGTATCTCTGAAAACCCTTTTTTTAAACATCCATGCTAGCGAGGATGTGGTAACTGAAGTGTGTGAATGTATAAGAT
This sequence comes from Hemibagrus guttatus, assembly GCA_033459395.1. Classification (NCBI taxonomy): domain Eukaryota; kingdom Metazoa; phylum Chordata; class Actinopteri; order Siluriformes; family Bagridae; genus Hemibagrus; species Hemibagrus guttatus. The sequence goes on along the minus strand of JAUCMX010000009.1, from coordinate 4,402,271 downwards.
AATGTGGTTGCACATTTGAATAAATTAAATATTTATTCCACCATTTGAATTAAAATTCAGTGTACGGGATCTGGGGAACACGTTAGAACATTGCTAATAGGATCATTTCCATATAATGCTGTCAGGGAAAGATAGAAGGGCAAGCCCAGGTCGCTCATGACTGCATCCTGAATGGGGAAACCTGCCCGCGCTGGCTGCATGCGGAATTCCCAAAGCTTACTGAATTAAAGCTCAGTGTCAAGGGACGCTGGTTTATGCGGCTTATTCATGTGCTTGTCTTTTTATGAGAAGATACAATGCTCATTGTGGAAGATTTAAATGAACAAAGAGTCACTGCAATATAATTTATATGCTGCTTTTATATGATAAAGTATTCTGCACTGTGGTCAGCAGAAAAAAATACAAGGCCATGCCCCTTGGGTCAGAAAACCCACAACTGGGACTCACAGATTCATAGGCCACATCTCATCCACTATGACTCGCAAAGGCCACACCTCCTCCACTGGAAATGACTGAGATAAAGGCCACACCTCCTTTACTGAGAACGACACACAAAGACCACACCTCCTTTACTGAGACTGACACACAAAGGCCACACCTCCTTCATTTGAACTGAAAGACACACAGGCCACACCTCCTTCATTTGAACTGAATAGCACACAGGCCACACCTCCTTCATTTGAACTGAATAGCACACATGCCACACCTCCTTCATTTGAACTGAAAGACACACAAAGGCCACACCTCCTTCATTTGAACTGAATAGCACACAGGCCACACCTCCTTCATTTGAACTGAATAGCACACAGGCCACACCTCCTTCATTTGAACTGAATAGCACACAGGCCACAACTCCTTCATTTGAATTGAATAGCACACAGGCCACACCTCCTTCATTTGAACTGAAAGACACACAGACCACACCTCCTTCATTTGAACTGAATATCACACAAGCCACACCTCCTTCATTTCAACTGAAAGACACACAGGCCACACCTCCTTCATTAGAACTGAATATCACACAGGCCACACATACTTCATTTGAACTGAATAGCACACAGGCCACACCTCCTTCATTTGAACTGAATAGCACACAGGCCACACCTCCTTCATTTGAATTGAATAGCACACAGGCCACACCTCCTTCATTTGAACTGAAAGACACACAGGCCACACCTCCTTCATGTGAACTGAAAGACACACAGGCCACACCTCCTTCATTAGAACTGAATATCACACAGGCCACACCTCCTTTATTTGAACTGAAAGACACACAGGCCACACCTCCTTCATTAGAACTGAATAGCACACAGGCCACACTTCCTTCATTAGAACTGAATATCACACAGGCCACACTTCCTTCATTAGAACTGAATATCACACAGGCCACACCTCCTTTATTTGAACTGAAAGACACACAGGCCACACCTCCTTCATTAGAACTGAATAGCACACAGGCCACACTTCCTTCATTAGAACTGAATATCACACAGGCCACACCTCCTTTATTTGAACTGAAAGACACACAGGCCATACCTCCTTCATTTGAACTGAATAGCACACAGGCCACACCTCCTTTATTTGAACTGAAAGACACACAGGCCATACCTCCTTCATTTGAACTGAATAGCACACAGGCCATACCTCCTTCATTTGAACTGAAAGACACACAGGCCACACCTCCTTCATTTGAACTGAAAGACACACAGGCCATACATCTTCCTATAAGACTGACACACAGACCACACCACCTAACCAAGACTGAAAACAAACATACAATTTCTCCTTGTTAAAAATTGTTCTTCCTTATATTAAAATGTGTCAATCATTATTTATTATCATTGATCAGAGATCGATCAGAGATGTTTAAGACAGATGGCTGCATCTACGCGGTTTGTAAACTGAACCGTAATCGCATTTTGTCAACTCATGTCTTCATTACAGTTCACCTCATTGCAATCTTCCTAACACTAGCTCACAATATTCTTCCATCTTAAGCCTCAATTTTGGATCTAATCGCACCAGGGCTGTCATACAATACCCTCTTGTCTGTCTCCCCAAAGACAAAAGGGTAATTAAAAGCTATGTGCTGGAACTCCTTTTTAAAGCAATATGCCCAGATCTGAGCCACAAACACAGGCAGCTAGAGCAACAAAATACACAACATTGTCACATGTGAAAAAGTTTATATTACAGAAAGAAAGAAAGAAGAAAGAAAGAAAGAAAGAAAGAAAGAAAGAAAGAAAGAAGAAAGAAATCAAATCATACAGTAGAAATGTCCTATTTATCTCTAATTAAGAGCTGTAATTAATCCCTAGATAATTTACTGTGTCATAAATGTCACTACTATCCCTGTCATTGTTACTATTTTTTCACATCAAGTGTGTAATAAAAACAGGTTCAGTTTTGTGGTGGATTTTAGCACTTAATCTCATCATTTTTACCACATTATGATCAGAAATCTCCAAAACCTCGAGGTATTAAGGTCTTTATTTATTAACAATGTCACTTTCTCTCAGGACAATCAGCTCGACCAATCAGAGTCCAGGATCCAGTCTTTTATATTCTTCGGACTAATCCCGAGCTCATTCCATTTAATGGGCAATTTCAGGCATAACCACCCAGACAGTCAACAGGACATGCATGTGCGTGTGTGTGTGCGTTATAATCTCATCAGCAAATAAGTCGTCAGTCTTTGTTGGATGAAATTAACGCTGTGTTGAGATTCATTTATTATTAATCATCACTGGCAGGAGCTGCTTTAGAGAGACGGCCCTTAAAAGGTCTTCCGCTTTCAAACCCTGACAGAAAACATTCCGAATCAAAGTGTAGCTAAACTTCAGAAAAGCCTCTTTGTTTCTCCCTCAAAGCATGACTGTGATCTTCATTGTGATTATATTATGCTTTTGTTGGCTCTACACACAAAAAAACAACAACTAAAGAATATTTTCAGCTCTTAAGTCTTTTGAAAACGTGTCAGTCTTTTCCCAGAGATCCAGAGATGTTTCACTCATCAAGTCTCATCCTGAAGATTCGAGGATTAATGATCATTTCAACATTTAATTTCTGTGTTACGTCATGCCCACTGTCCTTCTGCAGGAAAGAAAATCATAGTATATTGTACAAGAAACAAAGATAGATAAAAAGAAAGAAAGATCTTGTAAATATATAAACTAAAGAGAAGCGACATGGAGAAGAAAAAGAAGAAAAGGAGGAGGTCACATGAAAAAAGAAGAAGAAGAAGAAGAAGAAGAAGAAATAACATGAGAGAAGAAGATGAAAAGAAAGAAGAGGAAGAACAAGAGAAGAAGAAAAAGGAGAGGAAGAAGAAGAGGAAGAAGAAGAGGAGGAAGTAACATGAAAAGAGATAAAGAATAATAATAAGAAGAAGAAGAACAAGAAGTAACATGAAAGAAAAAGAGGAAGAAGAAGAAGAAGAAACATGAAGAGAGAAGTAGGAGAAAAAGAAGAAGAAGAAGAAGAAAAAGAAGAGGAAGAAAATAAGTAAAACGAGAGAAGAAAAAAAGAAGAGGATGAAGAAGAAGAAGAAGTAACACGAGAAAAAAAGAAGAGGAAGAAGAAAAGGAGGAAGTAACATGAAAATAGAAGAAGAAGAAGAAGAAGAAGAAAAGAAAGAAGAGGAAGAACAAGACAGAAGAAGAAAAAGAAGAGGAAGAGGAAAAAGAAGAAGAAGAGGAAGAAGTAACTAGAGAGAAGATGTAACATGAGAGAAGAAGAAAAAGAAGAAGAAGAGGAAGAACAAAAGAGAAGAAGAAAAAGGAGAGGAAGAAAAAGAGGAAGAAGAAGAGGAGGAAGTAACATGAAAAAAGATAAAGAATAATAATAAGAAGAAGAAGAACAAGAACAAAAAGTAACATGAAAGAAAAAGAGGAAGAAGAAGAAACATGAAGAGAGAAGTAGGAGAAAAAGAAGAAGAAGAAGAAGAAGAAAAAGAAGAGGAAGAAAATAAGTAAAACGAGAGAAGAAAAAAAAGAAGAGGATGAAGAAGAAGAAGAAGTAACACGAGAAAAAAAGAAGAGGAAGAAGAAAAGGAGGAAGTAACATGAAAATAGAAGAAGAAGAAGAAGAAGAAGAAGAAGAAGAAGAAGAAAAGAAAGAAGAGGAAGAACAAGACAGAAGAAGAAAAAGAAGAGGAAGAGGAAAAAGAAGAAGAAGAGGAAGAAGTAACTAGAGAGAAGATGTAACATGAGAGAAGAAGAAAAAGAAGAAGAAGAGGAAGAACAAAAGAGAAGAAGAAAAAGGAGAGGAAGAAGAAGAGGAAGAAGAAGAGGAGGAAGTAACATGAAAAGAGATAAAGAATAATAATAAGAAGAAGAAGAACAAGAACAAAAAGTAACATGAAAGAAAAAGAGGAAGAAGAAGAAACATGAAGAGAGAAGTAGGAGAAAAAGAAGAAGAAGAAGAAGAAGAAAAAGAAGAGGAAGAAAATAAGTAAAACGAGAGAAGAAAAAAAAAAAGAGGATGAAGAAGAAGAAGAAGTAACACATGAAAAAAAGAAGAGGAAGAAGAAAAGGAGGAAGTAACATGAAAATAGAAGAAGAAGAAGAAGAAGAAGAAGAAGAAGAAGAAAAGAAAGAAGAGGAAGAACAAGACAGAAGAAGAAAAAGAAGAGGAAGAGGAAAAAGAAGAAGAAGAGGGAAAAAGTAACTAGAGAGAAGATGTAACATGAGAGAAGAAGAAAAAGAAGAAGAAGAGGAAGAACAAAAGAGAAGAAGAAAAAGGAGAGGAAGAAGAAGAGGAAGAAGAAGAGGAGGAAGTAACATGAAAAGAGATAAAGAATAATAATAATAAGAAGAAGAACAAGAACAAAAAGTAACATGAAAGAAAAAAAGGAAGAAGAAGAAACATGAAGAGAGAAGTAGGAGAAAAAGAAGAAGAAGAAGAAGAAAAAGAAGAGGAAGAAAATAAGTAAAACGAGAGAAGAAAAAAAAAAAGAGGATGAAGAAGAAGAAGAAGTAACACAGAAAAAAAGAAGAGGAAGAAGAAAAGGAGGAAGTAACATGAAAATAAAAAAAGAAGAAGAAGAAGAAGAAGAAGAAGAAGAAGAAAAGAAAGAAGAGGAAGAACAAGACAGAAGAAGAAAAAAAAGAGGAAGAGGAAAAAGAAGAAGAAGAGGAAGAAGTAACTAGAGAGAAGATGTAACATGAGAGAAGAAGAAAAAGAAGAAGAAGAGGAAGAACAAAAGAGAAGAAGAAAAAGGAGAGGAAGAAGAAGAGGAAGAAGAAGAGGAGGGAAATAACATGAAAAGAGATAAAGAATAATAATAAAAGAAGAAGAACAAGAACAAAAGTAACATGAAAGAAAAAGAGGGAAGAAGAAGAAAACTTTAAGAGAGAAGTAGGAGAAAAAAAAAAAGAAGAAGAAGAAGAAGAAAAAAGAAGAGGAAGAAAATAAGTAAACGAGAGAAGAAAAAAAGAAGAGGATGGGAAAAAGAAGAAGAAGTAACACGAGAAAAAAAGAAGAGGAAGAAGAAAAGGAGGAAGTAACATGAAAATAGAAGAAGAAGAAGAAGAAGAAGAAGAAGAAGAAGAAAAGAAAGAAGAGGAAGAACAAGACAGAAGAAGAAAAAAAAGAGGAAGAGGAAAAAGAAGAAGAAGAGGAAGAAGTAACTAGAGAGAAGATGTAACATGAGAGAAGAAGAAAAAGAAAAAGAAGAGGGAAAAACAAAAGAGAAGAAGAAAAAGGAGAGGAAGAAGAAGAGGAAGAAGAAGAGGAGGAAGTAACATGAAAAGAGATAAAGAATAATAATAAAAGAAGAAGAACAAGAACAAGAAGTAACATGAAAGAAAAAAAGGAAGAAGAAGAAGAAGAAGCTTGAAGAGAGAAGTAAAAAAAGGAAAAAAAAAGAAGAAGAAGAAGAAGAAGAAGAAGAAGAAAGAAGAGGGAAAAAAATAAGTAACACGAGAGAAGAAAAAAAGAAGAGGATGAAGAAGAAGAAGAAGAAGTAACACGAGAAAAAAAGAAGAGGAAGAAGAAAAGGAGGAAGTAACATGAAAATAAAAAAAGAAGAAGAAGAAGAAGAAGAAGAAGAAGAAGAAAAAAAAGAAGAGGAAGAACAAGACAGAAGAAGAAAAAAAAGAGGAAGAGGAAAAAGAAGAAGAAGAGGAAGAAGTAACTAGAGAGAAGATGTAACATGAGAGAAGAAGAAAAAGAACAAGAAGAGGGGGAAGAAAAGGAGAAAGTAACATGAAAAGTGTAAAAGAAAAAGAACGAGAAGAAGAAGCAGAAGAAGAAAAAGGGGAAGAAGAAGAAGTAACATGAAGAGAGAAGTAGAAGAAGAAGAAGAAGAAGAATATGAGGTGTGCTGTATTTTGTCATCATGTAGAGACAGAAACGTCAGGCTGGATTTTTCATGACTCATGTGCTGGCAGGCTGCGATGCCAAACACAGCAGTGTAGTGGCCAGGCTCAAAGTCACTAGGCAGAGGTTTGGGACACAGCCAGCACAGCCAGGGCAGAGCACTACAGGGGCATCGAGCGCTGCCAAGAGAGTTCAGAACTGCCAAGTTCTGAAAAACTCCAGTAGTGAGCCTTTTTGGAAACCACCACCCTCATATCTTACCTCAGCTCTTAGGCGAGAGAAAGAAAAAAAAGAGAGATTGATTATAAATATCGATATGCATTCAGGTCATTCAGGTGGATTTTTCCTTCATGCTGCTGCTCTGTCCAGCGTTCTGATTCTCTCTAATGCCAAGTGGACAAACGATTCCACTTTTGTCGCGACTCAGAAACTTTCATCTGCAGAAATCCCAGACGAAGCTCGCAGGAAAGAGATGCGAGAGCTGTCAATCATGTGACTGTCAGATCAACTGGCTCTGCTGGTAACCAGAAAAACAAGAGAAATGAGAGAAGCATCTGGAGGAACGACTGGAATGATGGAGTGATTGGTTGGAGAGATGCAGGAATCGAGGTTTGTCTTTTCTGGAGGTGTAATGAACAGAGGTACATGTTGAGATTTCATTTTTTTCCTGTTCCTATACTAAAAAAATGTTTGGGTCATATTTCTGCAGAAGCAGTGTTGCCCTCGTCGTCCTACAGAAATAAACGACAGAAAGAAAGAAAAGAAAGAAAGAAAGAAAGAAAGAAAGAAAGAAAGAAAGAAACAAACAAACAAACAAACAAACAAACAAACAAACAAACAAACAAACACAAAAACAAACAAAAAAAAAGATATTGGAAGATGAACAAAAATTGTAGGAAAGAAAGAAAAACAACAATTATCATCAAGAATGAAAGAAAGAAGGAAAGAAAGAAAGAAAGAAAGAAAGAAAGAAAGAA